>CM021101.1:414691954-414750754 GCA_007115665.2 Sequoiadendron giganteum | reverse complement strand
CTCTCCCTCCTACCCCTTCTCCCTCTCTCAGGTCTCTCATTCACTCACTCACTCACTCCCTATATCTCTCTCTCCTTTACCCTTAACTCTAAATGCTAAACCCTTAAACACTCTACCCTCTACCCTTAACTCTAACCTCTACTTCTCTTTATCTCCTCCCACCTCTATCTACCTAGACCTCTCTTTGTTTTTTCTCACCTCTCTCTCCATCCCTACCTCTCCCTCTCTCTCTTCTTTCATATCTACTTCTCTCTACCTATTTGTCCCTCTATACCTATTTCCTCTCTCTCAATATCTCTACCTTCTTTCCCTCTCTACTTCTCTCTCTCTCTCTCTCTCTCTCTCTCTCTCTCTCTCAAGTCTCTCTAGCTCTCTCCCCTCTACCCTCTACCATAAACCCTCTACCCTCTATCTCTCTCCCACTCACTCTCTCTCTTTCTCTCTCTCTATCTCACATCTCTCCCTCCTACCTACTCTCCCTATCTCAAGTCTCTCTCACTCACTCACTCACTCACTCAATCAATCACTCACTCACTCACTCACTCACTCACTCACTCACTCACTCACTCCGCTCTACCCTTAACCCTTAAACCCTTAAACTCTCTACCCTCTATCTCTCTACTACTCGCTCCCTCTCTCTCTCAAGACTCTCCCTCCTATCCCCTCTCCCTCTCTCAGGTCTCTCTCTCTCACTCACTCCATCTATCTCTCTCCCCTCTACCCTTAACCCTTAATCCTTTATCCTTCACCCTTAAAACCTAAACCATTAAGCCCTTTTACCCTCTACCCTTAACCCTAAACCCTAAACCCTAAACCCTTAACCCTTAAACACTAAACCATCTATCCTATACCCTTAACCCTCCCTCCCTCTATCTCTCTCTCTAGTTCGAAAAATTCATTAAAAAACCCTAAGGTTTTCTTGTTTAAATTTAATATTTTCCATCAAAATATTAAATTTGTATTCATTTATACCCTATACTTTCCTTTACTGCTGTTCAAAAAGGCTAAAAAATGACTTATATCCTATATCGCTGCCCTAAACCCTTTAAATTTTTCTCCCTACCGCTTTACCGCAGATAGCCTTCAAACAGTTCACAGTTGTGCGGTAGAGGGTCAGCTTGGCAGTCATCAAACAACTACCGCTATACCACGCATAGTAAAATCTATACCCGTGGTAACGCGGTAAAATTTGTATGCCACTGCGAAGTCCTTTTTATTTCTACTGCCTTACCGCAGTCAAACTTATGTCTCCCCGCGGTAACACGGTACCTTGACCTTGACTACTTTGGTGTCATTTATCACCTTATTGCGCTACCGCAGTTACCATTTTCACAGGTTGCGGTATAGCGGTAACCGCTTACCGACCGCTACATTGCCACTACTAGCCCGCTAACCGTTCACCGTCTCTGCTTCCACCACAATCACCGTGGTCACTGACTTGAATGCCAGTAGTACCGTGGTGGCCCTTCATTGGCTGCTGCCTCGTCGATGACTCACCATCACCGCACACGGTAAACATTTTGTGCTTGATCGTTAGCCGCTACCCTCACTGTCGCCGGTTGCTTCCCTGTTTACCACATTACCACTGGAATAGATTTTACTACGCACGGTATAGCGGTGGTTGTTTGATGACTGTCAGGCTCACCCTCTACCACACAACCGTAGATTGTTTGAAGGCTATCTGCGGTAAAGCGGTAGGGAGAAAAAATTTTAGGGTTTAGGGCAGCGGTATAGGATATAACTCATTTTTTATCCTTTTTGAACGACAGTAAAGGAATTTGAATGATTTTGGATGGGAAAAATGATTTTTTATGGAAAAGATAGGAAAATATTCAATTCAAATAGGTAAAAGACCTTAGTATTTTCATAAAATTTTGGGTTCTAATAGGGTTAAGGGGAGAGGGGAGAGAGATAGAGGGAGGGAGTGAGTGAGTGAGAGAGAGAGAGACCTGAGAGAGGGAGAGGGGGTAGGAGGAAGAGTCTTGAGAGAGAGAGAGGGAGGGAGTGGGGAGAGAAAAAGGGTAGAGGGTTAAGGGTGGATGGTTAAGGGTTGAGGGTAGAGGGTTTAAGGGTAGAGGGTTTAAGGGTGGAGGGATAAGGGGAGAGGGGAGAGACATAGAAGGAGTGAGTGAGTGAGAGAGACTTGAGAGAGTGAGAAGGGGTAGGAGGGAGAGAATTGAGAGAAAGAGGGAGAGGGAGAGGGAGTGGGAGAGATAAAGGGTAGAGGGTAGAAGGTTTTAAGTGTTTAGGGTTTAGGGTTAAGGGTAGAGAGAGAGAGGGGGAAAGAAGGTAGATATATTGAGAGAGAGGAGGCAAGGAGGGAGAGAGAAGTAGATATGAAAGTAGAGATAGAGGGAGAGGTAGGGATGGGGAGAGAGGTGAGAAAAAAACAAAGAGAGGTATAGCTAGATAGAGGTGGGAGGAGATAAAGAGAAGTAGGAGAGAGGGAAGAAGAGGTAGGGAGGGAGAGATAGGTGAGATAGAGAGAGGAGGGAGGGAGGGATATTTAAGGAGAGAGAGGTGAGATAGAGAGAAAGAAAGTAGAGAGGGGAGGGGGAGAGAGAGAGGTGATAGAGATAAGTAGAGGCGTAATGAGGAAGGTAGATAGATTGAGAGAGGGAAAGAGAGGGAGAGAAAAAGAGGTATATAGGGGTAGACTAGACAAAGAGATGTAGAGTAAATTTTGGTGGAAGGGAGAGAGGAGAGATAGAAAGAGGGGGAGGGAGGGAGAGATAGAGAGAGTAGAGAGGGAGGAGAGAGATAGAGAGAGGTGATAGAGAGAGAATTAGAGAGGGAAAGAAGGTGGAGATATTGAGAGAGAGGAGGTAAGGAGGGAGAGAGAAGTAGGTATAGAGGGACAAATAGGTAGAGAGAAGTAGATATGAAAGGAGAGATATAGGGAGAGGTAGGGATGGAGAGAGAGGTGAGACAAAAATAGAGAGAGGTCTAGGTGGAGAGATGTGTGATGGAGCTGAAAAGTAGAGAGATAAGGAGGAATGTGGAGAGATTGAGAGGGAAGGAGGGGGGAGAGAGAAAGATGTATAGAGAGATAGGTTAGATAGCAAGAAGTAGAGAGAAAATTTGGGTGAAAGGAAGAGAGAGGGAGAGAGAGAGGGGGAGAAAGAGAGGTGAGATAGAGAGAAGTATAAAGGGAAGGAGAGAGAGGGGGATATAGAGAAAATTAGAGGAGGGAGGGAAGGAGAGAGAGGGGGATATAGAGAAAATTAGAGGAGGGAGGGAAGGAGAGAGAAGTGAGATAGATAGAACTAGAGAGGGAATCTTAGGTCAAAGTAAATAAGAAAAGAACAACATCGGTTGCTGGTGCAAGTGTTTAGTGGTATGAGAAACATCAGTTGCTGGTGCATTTTCTGGTTGTCAATCTTATCTTTTTTTTCCATCTCCTAGATTTATCGGATTCTTATACACTACATGTTTTATGTTAAGCCTCTCAATGATATATTTGAAATTTATACATAGGTTCATCGAGAGATGATAAAGTAGCGAATGGAAACATTACCATTTTAGGAACTTCAATCGACCTCCTTATCTAGCATGCATGAAGGTGATAGTAGGTCTTGTTAGCTGTATGACTAACATTATTTAGTTATTGCTCTTTTAATGATTTTTATGTGAGTCTATGTCTAAGATTGAGAGGCTTTTGCAGGTTTTTTGTGGACCAAATTTCAATGATACTACACAACCACATCTACATGCTACTACCCATGTGTTTCGTAGGGAGCAGGGGATGTACATGTTTTGAACCATTTTGGAATGCAAATAGCTGGGCCAGCTGAGGTGGAATGGAAAAACAAAACTAGGCAACGGTTCCTTTTGTTTCTTCTCAAGTACAATATATTTCATGATCTGTGCTAGAAATGGGAGGATTATTTCCCTGCATGTATTGATACAAGTATTGAAAAATGGGAAGATTTTCAAGATGTTCTTCCATCACTATTTTAATATTTGTCATTGACTTAGTGTATTTTTTGATATATTAAAATCATGAGAAATTAATACATGAAAATGTGTATATTCCTTAATATATGCCTCAATTAAATGTGTATATTACATTTAAAATCAGTGAAAGAAAACAAGGCATTTGAAATTTTATCAACTCTAAGCTCAGTATGGTATCCTTTTATCTTTGTTATTGATTTGCTCTGTGGTGCATAAGCACCCAGATCATGTAAATGCCTTCAAAAGGCTAATTTATCAAATGTGTGTGTTCAAATCTAAAATTAAGTGTCAAGGCTATGTAATGATCAATTTGAATGTATTAAATTCATGTACTAAGTCATTAGGTGGTCACTTAAGTAGATTTTCAAATGTTGCTAAAGTTGGTATAATGTAATTCATGGCTAGAAGTTAAGGTTTGAAGAAAAGACCTTGGAATGGAGTGGGAAATGGTTTATCAAGTATGTACAAACCATATTTGATGTATCTTAGCCCTTGGTAAGGTGTTTTGGGGTCAGGAGTGTAAAGATTCAATAAACCCCTATGTGTGCAAGCCTAATTTGGCCTTTATGCAAGCGTAACAGTAGTGTTTTTGAAGGTGTTGTTCCAAAACAGCCACTCCTAAGTTTTATATATGTTATATAACTCAATAATGGGTATCCCAAACAGGTTTTATATCATGGTTTGGAGATTTTTATGAAAATTATGGTCAATTTACGACAAATTTCTGGTAAATTAAGCCTTGTAGCAGCAGTACAATCATTTTTAAGGTTGATCCTTCCAAAACAATTATACCTTAATTTTTGATATGTTAAAGTATTCAATAATGGGTCCTTGAAAAGGTAATTTTTCTCTGGAGAATCAATGTGGTTTGTGAAATATACCCGTTTTAGTCCAGTTGGGCTAATACTAGCAATTTTGTTTTTTGATTGCAAGAAAGTGTGAATCTGTACAAATAGTGGTATGAGTGAATGTTTTTGTTTTGAAATTGCCTAAAGGATGATGTTAAAGGTGTATTAAGGTTTGATGAGAATCTGGAATACTGATTTGGTGATTTGGTGTTTGGTAGCCTTGTGAATTTCAAGTGAAAATGAAGAGTTTTTGTTGAAAGTTGAAGTGAGTTTTTGGTGAACTGTTAACCGATCTTCTCAAATTGTGGTTTGGGTCATGAGTACCCCTGAAGTTTGTAGATTCTCTGCATCACTCTGTCAATGTATACATGACATTAACTTCTTTGTAGTCTTCCATTTGAAAGCTTGTAGCACATCTAACTGCCATGAAAGCTCGAAAAACTGGTAGAAGAGACCTAAAAGGTAACAAAACCCTAACGTCTCAACTCAGTCTTTCTTAAATTCAATCATAACAAAAAAACGTACTCATGCATGTGAATTTGACTCATTCAAGGCATTAGAGAATAACCTCTTACAAATTTTAAAAGAAAAGGTTGTTTTGACCCAAAAGGATTGAACATAGACTAACAATTGTAATTGTTTGGATCTAGCAATTCATCCCCCCTCTCAGTTGATTGTGTTCCCTTCACCCTTGGCCTTTCCATTAGTATCATAATTTTGAAGAAAAATATCAAAAACTAAACCAAGTGCCTAACAATGATATTGCCTCATATTCATCATGCTATATTGATCCATCCACTTTAGCCTCATCATCCACCTCACATAAATCCTTTCCAAATATCAAGGTCCAAATACAGGACAAGACAAGGGTTGTAGAGACTATGGTCTTAAAGGGTATTTTTATGTAGGAAAACTCCCATCTTCTCCTAAGACATATGGAAAACCATAAAACATAGAAAAAATCCTTTTCTATCATCAAATTTGTACCCATGGTTTTCTCCAAGTGGGGAGAGCTAAACAAAGAGGTTATAAAGGAAGAAATCTCCAAATTGTTGTACCAATATGAGAAAGAGAAAGCAACCCTACCAATAGATTAATGTGGTAAGGGTTTCCAAGTCATTAAGAATATGGGGGATTCACATGACATGGTAGCCTTGGTCTACATCAACAAGGAAAAAGATAACCCATTTTTCTAGAGAAATGACAAAAATATCAAGGGCTTGGGTATGGTTCATTATACATTACTCCTAACATCGAGAGTACCCCTAAAATCATATTGGTTAGGGTTGAAAAGGTAGGGGCAGTGTATGCCTCATAGAAATCGATGCAACCTAGGTCATCTCTAACATACCCTAGGGTATGACATTCAACAAAACAACTACTATGGTTTAACCGACTCAATCCCTTAAGGGTGCAAAGTGCAAAAGGGAAACAATATTTGACAAGGTATTAATCGTAAACCGTGGTGATTAAAAAATCTATGTATGAACCTATGGGATGACTTTGCGCCCCTCTACAATAACCTCTCTCGGTTTTCGCTATCTCAGAGGCATTTTCCTATGCTGGCAAATTTTCACTCGAGGAAAAAGTTGTCAAATGCAGGTAGTTGAAAGTTGCAAAGTGGTGCAACTTTTGTTCTGCAGCTCGTGTGACCAAACAAACTGTTCCAACGCGTCTGGGTGGGTACGTTTATGCTAGGCACGGTCCTCTCTCGCACCCAAACATGCGGGATCGCTCTGAGCTACGTTCAACCGGATCGATCCCTTAAGGGTCCAAAGTGCAAAATGGCTGCGAACTTTAGAATGCCATTACTCAGACACCGTGATGCTTAAAAACCTCTCATTTGAACCTACAGGATCATGCTGGGCCCCTCTACAATAATCTCTCTCGGTTTTTGCTATCTCAGAGGCATTTTCTTGTGCTGGTGAATTTTCACTTGGGGAAAAAGCTGTCAAATGCAAGTAGTTGAAAGTTGCAAAGTGGTACAACTTTTGTTTTGTAGCTCGTGTGACCAAACAAACTGTTCCAACGCGTCCAGGTGGGTACGTTTATGCTAGGAACAATCCTCTCTCGCACCCAAACATGCGGAATCACTCCGAGCTACGTTCAACCGGATCGATCCCTTAAGGGTCCAAAGCGCAAAATGGCTGCGAACTTCAGCATGCCATTACTCAGACACCGCGATGCTTAGAAACTTGTCGTCTGAACCTACAGGATCAAGTTGGGCCCCTCAACAATAACCTCTCTCAGTTTTTTCTATCTCAGAGGCATTTTCCTGTGCTAGCGAATTTTCACTCAAGGAAAAAGTTATCAAATGCAAGTAGTTGAAAGTTGCAAAGTGGTGCAAATTTTGTTCTGCAACTCGTGTGACCAAATGAATTGTTCCAATGCATCTGGGTGGGTATGTTTACACTAGGCACAGTCCTCTCTCACACCCAAACACACGGAATCGCTTTGAGCTACGTTCAACCAGATCGATCCCTTAAGGGTCCATAGCGCAAAATGGCTGCGAACTTCAACATGCCATTACTTGGACATGTTGTCTTGGAGAAATCAAGTGAATTTGAAGAGAAATTGATGAAAATTTTAGTAAACAAGTTGTTTGTTTAATTTGATCTTCTCCTGATTCTGTTTGGGATTGAAATCCCTTGAAGAAATGATGGTGTTGAGGAGTTTTATAAATTGATATTAAATTGCAAAATTTAAGATAAAGGGAGATGGATATTAAGTCTTATACTGAGGAGTTTTATAAATTGAGTTTAAGATTTGGTCATAATGAGAATGAAGATGAAAATATTGCTAGATATATTGGTGGTTTAAGGTTAAACATACAAGATGGATTGAATTTGGCTAATCCTAGAACTGTAGAGGACTGTTATCAAATGGCAATCAGGGTGGAGGAGAAAATGAAGAGAAGGCAAGATAAAGCAACAAGAGGAAGAGGCAGAAGATTAAATCCTAATTTCAAGGCAAACAATGAGACTCAAGGAGACGAAAAGAAGGATCAAGATCAATCTAATTCTAGAGGTGGATGAAGAGGTTCAAGGGGCAGATTTAGTGGAGGAAGAGGCTCCTACCAGTTCTCATGAAGATGCTACACTTGTAACTAGCCTGGACATCCAGCCTTCAAGTGCCCTGAAAAGCAAGGCTCAAGTTCCTATGATGGAGAGAGGAGGAATCAACTAGTGTAGGAGGATGAAGAAAGTGTGACCTCACCTGTGGTGAACCTTACATCTGAAGTTGGAGAGAATTTGATGATTAGGAGAAGATTGCTCAAGGCACCAATCTCTAAAGAATCCCCACAAAGGAAATCACTCTTCAGAATCAATTGCAAGGTACAAGGTAAAGTATGTAGGATGGTAGTGGATTCAGGTTCAACTGAAAACATGGTTTCTTGTGAAATGGTGAATAAACTAAATTTGAAAAGAATCCCTCATGGCTTACCTTACAAACTATCTTGGTTAAGTGATGGTCAATCTTTGTTAGTAAATGAGCAAGCTATTATAGATTTCTAGATCGATGAGTATAGGGATAGTGTTATTTGTGACATTCTTCCAATGGACTGCTATCACATACTCCTTGGAAGACCATGGCAGTATGATAGGTGTGCCATGCATGATGGGAAAGAAAATAAGTATACCATAAGGAAAGATAGCCATACGTTTGTTTTGACTCCACTTCTAGAGGATGTGAAAGGGAAAGCCAAAGTAATCATGTGTGGGAACAAGGAGCCTGTAAGTGTTGTGAGGGAAATCAAAATTCTGGTTTTGGGAACCATTATAGGTTTGGTAATACAGGGGCAGTGGATATAAGGACCGATGTAGCAACAAAGGAGGTAATGACACCGGGTTCAAGTGTGAAAGTCTTATGGTGGGCACCATAGAATGTCCTATTCTTGTAGATGTGAGAGTAAAGAAAGCAAGGTTTGTAACTACAGAGATAGATAACACTAATAAAATAGTGAAGAAGCATGCTAGCAGTGTGTTGGGACTGATGAGAGAGTTACAAGGATAACTTGTTGTTAAATGGGTAAAATGCTGAGTTTTGGAGATTTCAATGAACTTGACTTGGAGATTGTTTTCAAATTGCCATTGTATGAATGTTGAGAGTCTTTGTAGGGCCTTGGTGGAGATTTTTTGTTATTTTGCAAGATTAAAGGTTTGAAAACCTTGAGGGTGAGTTGATGCCTATTAGGCTCAATCATTATGAAGAAGAGTTGTTTGACTAAGAATTGACATTTCCATTGTTGTGAGTCTTCTCCACCCTGGCTCTGCATCAAAGCACAACTAAATTTATCATTTGAAAGCAATTTTTTTGATGCATTTTTTCAAGCAGTTCACTGTCTTGTCTATGATATTGCTTACTATTATGCTTTTGATATATTTTTTCAAAGCATCCATAGCTTGTTCAAAATCCCTTGTTTTAGGCTTTTCGCCATAGCAGCAAGGTAGTGAGTTGTTTGAGAAGATGCTTTGGTAGACATGTATGAAAAATGTGGTAGTGTAGACAAGGCAGTGAATTGTTTGAAAAAATGCCTGAAAGAAATACGGTCTCATGGTGATTATTATCATTGCATTCCATCACCATGAGACTACAATTATTTGAGGCATTTTTTCAAACAATTCATTGCCTTGTCTATGCTATTGCTTACTATTATGCTTTGACAGATTTTTTCCAAGCATCCATAGCTTGTTCAAAAGCACCTTTTTTAGGCTTTTAGCCATAGCAGCAAGGCAGTGAACTGTTTGATGAAATGATTTGGTAGATATGTATGAAAAATTTCACACCATAGACAAGGCAGCGAACTGTTTCAAAAGATGCCTCAAAGAAATGTGTTCTCATGGTGATGGAATGCCATGACAGTCCATCACCATACGCATTCATCATGGAATTCCATCACCATGAGACCACATTTATTTGAGGCATATTTTCAAACAATTCACTGCCTTGTCTATGGCTTGTCATGGCATTCCATCACCATGAGACCACTTTTCTTTGAGGCATTTTTTCAAAAATTTCAATGGCTTGTCTATGCTATTGCTTACTATTATGCTTTGATAGATTTTTTCCAAGCATCCATAGCTTGTTTGAAAGCATCCATTTTAGGCTTTTAGCCATAGCAAGAAGGCAATGAACTATTTGATAAAATGCTTTCGTAGACATATATGAAAAATGTCGTAGCATAGACAAGGGAATGAACTATTTGAAAAAATGCCTCAAAGAAATGTGGTCTCATGGAATGCCATAACAAGCTAAAGCAATTGAAAGCTGCTCCTAGTTATTAGTTATGCAATTTGAAGTAATTGCATAACTACTTCGGTTGACTTTGTAAAAAGCTATATTGTAATTGAAATTTTGTCATCTATCAACATCTAGTTATTCATTATGCAATGTGAAGTGATGCTTTGAGTTTGAAAGATGTGCAATGTATGAATATAAACTACAAAAATATATTTTCTACAAAGGATGGTTATGGTGGTTGATTGGCTCAAGGGGTAGTTGGAAGGTGGTATCAAGATATATTGCTGTAATACCCCGAGTTGAGGGTTGATTTTGTTTAGTTTCTAATAAGAAAATATACTTTTGAAAACGCTGATAACTGGTTTTCTTTGTTTTCCTAAATTTTCTTTGCCTTGCATAGGCCCATACAAGTCTATCATGACTTGAGGCTTTGGATACTTGATTTCATATGTGTTTACTCTCTTTGCATCTGTTTTGAAGGTTTAAATCCACCGTTGGTGTGTGTGGGATCAACAAACTTGGTTACTGCTTTGTTTTCTATGTTAGGGGTTTTGAGGGCAACGCCATGAAACATTAGCCAATCCACCTACTATTCTGACCCTGTGGCTTGGTGGATTGGCCTATACCATGATTAGTTTGGTGTTTGAATACTCTGGAGGCTGAGAGAATGAATAAACTTAGTGGGTTGTGAAGTTCTAATGCTGTTCAAGGGTGTTTCCACCATGAAAGTAAGGAACTCAAGTATTGAATATGAGAAATAATGAAAGGAATGGGATTGTGAGTGTCTTTTAAGTTAGGGTAGAGGTATTGTGGGGTTTTTGGACCTTTGGAAGGATTGGGGGAAATTAGGCTTGGACCGGTTTTGAGTTTGCTGCAGGAGCACCTACACCACATCATCAATTGTTTTTTATTTGAATACATCGATAGGGAAATGTTAGTGTCTTTAGGTTTATTTTGTCTAATACAATTTGAGAGATCAATTATAATGCAAATAAAGGGTGTTTTGTGTCTTAGAAGTCAATTAGAAATCATATAAATTGTAAAATGTTGACAAAGCAACTTTAACACAAACAAATGTAATTAAGGGACCAACTAATCCCAAGGTTGGTTATGGGTGTTGGGGAGAAGATGGTTGTTGGAAAATTATTTAAAAATCCTTACCAAGGCTTGAATGAGATAGTGGAAGAAGATTTGTAAGAATTTTACGCAATAAACACCACGGTTTTGAGCAATTTTTTGGAAAAATACTATTTTCTTGATCTTTTTAAATTTTGTATAGGCACATACAGTTTCTTCATGGTATAAGAATTTTAGAGGATGTTCCTATATGTTTTCTAATTCATTTCTTTTTTATTTGGTGTCTTAACTCTTTGTTTGTAGAGAGAACCAACACAAACAGTCACTGTCCCAGTGTTGATGAATCAAGGGTTTGAGGGAAAATTTGTGATGTAACAATCAATCCACCTACTGTTTGCTACTGTATCTTAGTGGATTGATTGAAAAAATGTTATAATAAGTGTGTCAACTCATTTTGGAATAAGGAGTCATAATTATGTGGCGTTTTTGTGACTGTTCTAAGACTAAACAGGGGCTTTCCAACATGGAAGTGAGGAACCAAAGAGAGGTTTTTAAGAATTAATGCCTGTAAGGATTATGTGAGGGTTTAATGAGTTTTTGCAGAAGTATTTTGAGGTGTTTGGGGCTTTGGAAGTGTTGAGAGAGGTCTGGAGTTGTATGTTTCTTTAAAACCCTTGATTTTGTGAAGGTTTAGGAGGGTTTATTGGGATAGTGAGTTAGAGGCTTTGTAGACACAAACTAATGACAAAATTTTAGGTTTGGCACCATGACCTAAGACTGTCCAAGGAATTTGGGTAGATACCTAAAGTTGGAAGGGTGGCCCCTTTGGAAAAAAGGGCTAATTGTGAAGCCAAAATTGAAGTAGGTGTGCTGAAAGTCTATGTCGGTCCAAAAGAGTGACCACTGATTCTTTGGTATGTTGTGTAGCCCTGAAAATGGTATCTCAATCCATCTTGTAATTGTCTAGTGTTTTAGAAAGGTTGGGAGAAATTTGGCTAAAACTAAGTTTTGAGTACTACAAGAATAACTAGTCACAAATGTGAGTTTTGGAAACCTTCATGAATCTAACTTAGGGATTGTTCTCAATTGATTCAATTGTCATTGTATGAATGTTGATGGTCTTTGTAGGGCCTTGGTGGAGTCTTGTTGTTCATTTGTAAGGTTGAGGAGTTGAGACCCTTGAGGGTGGGTTGATGCCTATTAGGCTGAATCATTATGAAGAAGAGTTCTTGATTGAGATTTGACATTTCCATTGTTGTGAGTCTTCTCCACCTTGGCTCTACATTAGAGTGCTACAAGGGTGGATTGTTGGGTAAGGTTTTGAATGATGAGTTTGGTTTGATGGGGCTTTGAGGTTGTGTAGATTGCTCAAAATAGGTTGTATTAATCTTGTTAGGAGCCCCTTAAAGGCAGGTTGTTAGACTGATTGGGTTTGAGCCTCCTTGCCTCTGCATCAGTGAGCCACAAGTAATTGAAGCATTCCAAAGGATACAAACCACCACGAATGGAGCTTATTTATACAATATGCTTTAGATCCAGGGCTTATTGAGCATTTGAAAGTAATTAATTAAGCATTAAATGTAAACAAAATCCATGCCTACAAAATTCAAGCATACAAATTACATGATACACATGATAACATCATTCAAGAATGGTAGTAGCAAAATAAGAGTTTCTTTAATCAAAAATCCGAAAGGCTATACAATGATATATATTGATAAAAGTATATAAATATATCCAACAAAACCATATAGGCTTAGTACAAAGGAGTCATATGGACGTAAAATATCATGTATATATCAATTTAGTACAAAACATATGTTCCAAAATGCCACATAGGCATACAAAAAACAACACTAATACATAGTCATTTCCCTCTAGGGGAAGGAAATAGATCTCGTGCTACCTTTGAAATTCGACTGGATGGAGTGATTGTTGCTTCTCTTGTCTTTCGAACACACACGCTACTCCTCTCTTCACTTTGGACCTTCAACTGATACAATTAAAAGCAAATATGTTTAAACATAGAAATTGAATTGTGGAATGGAATATAACAAAATATATAATCACTTACCGCATATATATAGTCATCATGCACATTTACAACATCACCACATCCACGATCTGGAGTGACAATCACCTGTAGCAACCATGAAGATAGAAATTAAACTACATAAAATTATTGTGAAAAATTTCTATAATAGACCATAAAAGAGCAAATATAATGTCAAATCAACTAATCTATTCCATACCTCTCTCAATGGATCAAAACTGGCTTTGCTGCAACCACTCCATGGTCCATCGTGCCACCAACATCAGCAGGGATATCTCTTATCAACATCTGCAAATGAAACAATATCTCAGGTATCATGTTGATATAGGAGAACATAATGTGACACGATCAAGGAATACTTGAATGCAATGTTTGTGTTTCTCATCAATTTTTTAGATTTGTGTATACGCAAAATTATGAAAACTAGCTAACATAGATTTACAACACCATTAATGAATAAAGGCTACCTTAATGTACGTTGTTTGAGGATATGAATCGCGAGGTGTGGAGGAAGAAGGTGCACTGGGAAACTGTTTGAAATCCGAAGCATGTTATGAGACAAACATTCAAATATAACATTCAACTGTTCAAATGCAATAATAATATCTTTAATACTAGTTGCATACCTGTGGACTCATCGTCAAGAATGTATAAGGGTCTGTAGGAATAGAGCATCCCTCATGAATAGTGCGACCCTGAAATTTCATATCAAAATTCTACTAATTTAGTTATTCTTAAATTTCAAAATATATTTCAATAAACAACATTAAAATAACTTGCTAAATTTTACCTGTGTCAATGCCGAATGTATCATTCAGAATATCATCTGTGAAATCCATCGCCTCTGCAACTAACATAGGTTGTGTAGCAGCATCATGAGGAACTTGATAATCGTACGTGCAAATAGCACCACAAGCGCCACAATGGTGGGGTGGAGCTCGGGGCCTACACATCTCCTCCACACCAGGCTCTACTAGAGGACTCACACACTGTAAAATGGTCTGGGTGAGTGAGTCAATCGACTTCATCGTTTCCACCTCTATAATATCATTAACAATGGAAGGAACAACAACATGCTCCACCATGGGTCTGCCCAAGGCTCTTGGTGCCAACTGTGGATTACGTCGTGCAACAGGTCTATTGTGTGTGGAGCCCCCACCCCTACCCTGAAAGTCTAAGATGTCAAAATAGTTTGGCATTTTATTGAGGACAAACTCGCAATAGAGTTTCCTCAAAAAGTATTGCGGCACCTCATGGTTATTGCATGGAGGTTGTTCAAATACCATCCACCACCGCTCCCAAAATTTGATTCTAATTAAATCATGGTGGCACCAATGGATGGGGAACCTCCTGCATGCATGGGATAGAGGTTCATTGGTTTTTGGGTCTTTAAATAGGGCACACAACTCGGCTTTGCTAATTTTTAGTTTTTTGACATCTACATATGACAAGCCATTAGCATAAAATTGCCTTATCTCATCTCTCTTAGTTGACCAAAAATTTATTTGCTCGCTCATTTCTCCTACATGAGTTAAAATTGACTTCAATGATTCAACAATCCCTCTTCTATAAGGGTGGGTTTCGGCATGCTCGGTTAATCTTGCAATTAATTGTTGAAGGTCTCTTTTATTGTTTTCAATTTGATATGGAGTATTTTCTTGTGTTCCTTGAGGATGCCTATGAATTGATGGAGGGGTTTCGGGTTGTTCTTGTATAGGAGGCTGGCTCTTCATGAGGGGGTGATTGTGCATTCTCAAAGTTTTGAGGTGGAGATTCATTCCCTAAGAATTAGAAAAAAGTTTTATTATAAAAATCTATTTAACATTGCATTCCAAATCAAATTCGAAATAAATAAAATAGAAATACACACCTCTTTGCAATCTTCGACCTCTCCGACGTGTTGGCGGCATCGTCATGGAAAATGGCAAGCTAAGGATGCAAAGAATGAAAGAGTTTTGGCGAGTGTGAGTTGCAGACCTCAATTCCTCCTCCTCAAGCCATGGGTTCAACAGAAAGTGAGGGTTCCAAACCCGTTTTTTGTTTTTATGTGTAGAAAGCCATTTTTTTTTTTTTTTCATTTGGCATGCGCCAAAGGCCTTGTTTCGGGTTTTTTTGAATCATTTTTTCAATTTGGCACCTAAATTGTGTCACAGATTGGTGCACTTACCCATGCTTGAAAAGTAAAAGTGGATTTTGATAATTCTCGAGAAATGATACTAAATTGCTGCAAAACAAAAGTAAATATGAGGTATGATGTTTTTGAAAAGATATTATTTAAAAGGAAATATGAAAAACAGAAAAGAAGATAGTAAAATTAAAAATATAATTACTTTGAAATGAAACAAATTAGAAAAGAATTATATTGAAGTATAGATGAATTTTATGAGTAAATGAACCAAAGGAATGTGTGTTCTTTTACTTATTTTGAATATGAACATAATGTTATTTACGATGTAAATTTGTGAGATTATTGCATTGAAACCATGTATGCTTGATAATTGAACGTGCATGGCATGTGTTTGGGAAAGATAATTATTTATTTTGAATGGAACCATGCATGCTTGATAATTGAATGTGCATGTCATGTGTTTGGAAGGTTACCTTCCAGGATGGGTGCCGAATATGGGTTTATAGAGAGCATAGTTTTGCTTTTCCAAAACTACTATTATTTGTCGTGCATGACATTTTACTTGGCCAAGTAACTTAAGGACCATTGAAATAGATGGAATGTAAATAACTCTCTACCATATCCTAGTATCGAACTTGCTTGTTTCTTAAATGAATTAGAAAAATGAAAATGATTGCGGATTTACTAGTTATACTAGGCACGCATCAGATTCCATCTTGCTTGTCGACTTCTTTTTGCTAAGCAATTCGTGCAGGGTCGGGTATTCTTTGAATGACTAAGGAATTCTGGGGAAGCGTAAGCTTCAAGGTTGGGTGGAAAAAGCGCCCGAACCTTGTTGTCGTCTTCATGTTTGAAGATATGCAATTGGATTGAAGATCAAATGAAGTTTTCTTCATATATCTATTATATTTTATTCTTGTATGTTCATTGTAGAACTTAAGGCGACAAAATGCCTAAGTCTTGAATTGTAAATTTCTTTTACAATGTTTTTGTATTAAATGTCGTGTAAGATGACACGTTTATGAATTCAATTGGAAGTATTATGAATCTTATAGTAGATTTTAAGTCGATATTTGGAATCTTTTGGATTAAAGTAAATTTAATTGAATAGAGTTATTGTATTTTGTGGAATGGAAATGAACTTATTTATAGGAATTATAAGATTGTTTTGAATTAAAGAGTTTCGCTCTTTACAACATATACACTGATAGGTATATTGAAAGTATGTTGACTGGCTCGCAATATACGTATTTACCAAACATTATGTAAAAGTGTATATATGTATAAATGTAAATAAATAAGTATATATATATATTTGATATTATGTATATATATATTATTATAGTTTTACCGAAATAAATGTATATGTATATATAAGTATATTTAAATTATAATGTTTAAATATATATACATATATAGATATTAAATTAAAATAAAACTATAATAATATATGTATAAATATAATAAAGCATATATATGTATAAATATAATAAAGCATATATATATACTATTAAATAAAATAAAGAAGAAATTGATCTGGTATTTAATAAAGACTTAACTTTATTAAGTCATTTGAAGTAATCGATTATTGCATCATGGGAAATGAACTATGTAAATCGATTTGCAATGTTTGAAATATCATAATCACTTTAAAATGCAACGTATTTCTATGGAAAGTACGCCAAACTTTATAAGATGGAAATATTTCCTTGAACATAATAGCTGACATTTGAAATAAGCGAAATATTGAGAAAGCCTTCTCGTGAAGTGGCAAGAGCTTCAAATCAAGAAGAAAAATTCAAACCCTGGAGAAGAGGAAATGCCAGCTAGATGGAATATGTTGTTGCAAGCTTAATCTTGACAATTTCGCAGCAAACATGAGTCATTCCCTGTTGTGCGCCAAAGAGGGACGTTTTTCCTGTAAATGGCAATTTCAAGTTTAAGTTGAACAAGTCTTGAATTTTCTAGCTCTAATGAGGTCGATTCACACTCATTTTTGATGATTTGGGGCTTGAAAACCCGACATGTATCACATTGACTAATTCTGGGCACTCTGTTGTTCATTCGCATGCCTCCATTTGGGGAATCCATTTCACTGCAGGCTTATAAAAGGACGCCCAATCTTTTACTGAAACACACTTGAGAATTCGAAGTTTAGCAATTTCTGAGCTCTCACTTTCATCACATTCTATAGATGCATTTTCTGTATTTTTTATTCTAGAAAATATAGCAAGTTCATACCAGCATTACCAGTCACTGTGTTTTTAATTATTCTGAGTTTAGAGAGGAGAACCCAGGATTTATAATTGAGTAGGAAATTCAGTAGAGAAAACACCTTTGAGAGAGGAATTAGAGGAATTTAGTTAGAGGGAATCTCCATCAACAAAGGAGTTGTTTTCAGTTGGAATCTGGAATGTTCAAAGAGCATCGAAGAAGGAAAAGCTTGAGAAAATAAGCATGAGGAAAATCTTCATTATTCTCTGTTTTTGAACAATCAAGTAAAATAATTCTTTGTGCTTGTCTTTATGCATTGACTGAAAATAGGCATAAGCTGATTGATTCAGTGAAAGATGATTTACGTTTTCTGATTATAAGTTTGCAATGACTGAAGGATGTGTCTTGAACGCAACGTAATTATAAGGGAAAGGAAAACTATTTATTTACTTTGCTTAAAAAGGGAATTTTAAGTATAGTGAATTATTGAGAAAGAAAGAATAGGAATGAATTGAAATACATTTTTGTATGAATGTTGCTTATTCTGTATGATCTTCGTATATGGAGAATATGGGAAAATTAGTTAATATCTATTAGGACCGAAATGAAAGTAGAGCCAAGTATGGTCTAAAGCTTAAGTTATTAGGTTAACTGAGATAAGCTAAGTACTGTGTGGATAAAGATTTCAAGAATAGGAGTTACCTGAAGGACACTTGTAAGTTGTTTCATTTCCTAAATAGATAGGTTGTTGTAGGGAGTCTGGGGTGACTGACTACCCATTGAAGGACTTAGCCTACGTGTAGTGTAAGATACCCTTAAGTCAAATCGGCCCTTAGTATTGTATATGATAGATGACCTTCATTCAAAGTACTAAATGAGAATACTTTGGCCAAAGTAGTGAAATGTACGACATCCACTTAAATGTGAGATAGTTGAGACTACACTGTCAACTAATTGTGATCCTTCATGCTAGTTCGAGATTGTGAAATAGCAAGTTCTAGATGTATAGGACACAACACTATGCTCAGTTGGGTTGTCGCAACCGGATACTCTACCAATCTCTTCGTTCAAAGGGAGGGCCATCTATCAAAAGATAGATGTGTGGGGGACCGCATTAATAGTCCGTGTTGGCAGAAAAGCGCCTGAGTGATGTTTCTCCTCCGCAGCAGGTGACGAATACACCAAGATTTGAAAGGAAGGGAACCTAGACCATCTTACTACTATTTGTGCAAAAGATTCTGAGCTATGCATGTAATTGTTTTACTTTTGTACTCTGATTTATATTTGCAATGAAAATGGAATTCATGTGGAAATATATTGTAACTTGCATGTATTTATCAATAAAGAAAGGAAGAATTTTATTGTACTGTCTTTGTTACTTGTTACTTTTATATGTTTGAAGTGAAATGTTGAAAAAAAATTATTACGCAAAGGGTGGGGTTGTTACATCGGAGAGCTTAGCCAGAGTGTCTTTGTAATTTTAACTCTTTGCAATGAATTTGGAGACTTTTTGTTTCCTTTTTGTTTAAATTTGGGGTTTAAACCCAACAAGGAAGATAGGGAAGTCGAATTTTGAATGTAGGACAGGTAGTAGTTTGAAGAAAATATCGTGAATGCAAATCTGGAGCATAAATTTTGTCTTTGTAGTAGATGTCAAGGGTTCTTTGGAGGTAGTTACTGTAGGTAGTTTGTGAATTTTGAGACAATGGTTTTTTAGAGGATGAAGTTTTGGGTGGTAGATTGTCTGGTATGAAAATCTAGAAGATGATGTAATTTGACTTAATTCTATCAATAAAATTATGCATTATTACGGATAAAAAAAATTATTGGATTTAAATTTTAAAATCAATAGTTAAAATTTAGTTTTATAGTTTTCACAGTTTAAAACATTATTTTCATTAAAATTTTCTAATTATTTTTTAATAATTTTATTAAAATTAGATTAAAAATTTAATAATTAGTAAACAAATTTAAATTAACTTAAATTTTAAATAATTAATTTAAAACTAAATTTTATTAAATTTAATAATATTAAACAAAAAAGTAAAAGTTTATTTTTTTGAAATATGTAACATTCTAAAATCACAACAAAAAAAATAAATATAATATACTCAATTATTATATAATATAAATAATAATACTATGAATAATATATTATATTCATTTATTATATAATATAATAATATAACATATTAATATACATACTCTTAATCTAAAAAATATAATATAAATAATAATAACCACTTTCACTTTGAAGGGGTTCCTGTGATGCAACTTTAATATGGGGAGTAAGAGTGCACAACAATGTCTTAAACCTAGACTTTTTTTGGCAGCCAACCACATCAACACTTCAATTTTTGTGAACCAACTTACTTTTTGAATTTATTGATCATGTTGTCTACTATGAACAGTGTTTGCCGTTTCTAATTTTAATAGAAAATCTATTATAATATAGGGGAAAGGATCTAGTAGTTGACCATGTTTCAATAGATCTACAATTGGCAGGTGTAAAGCCAAATCTCATAAATTCTTCCAGTATTCTACCTCTATGTGCAAATGACACTTCTACTTCACTTTCTTGTGCTACATTTGTACAACCAACCAAAATTAGAAGGATATTCACCATGTGTATTCCATATGTAGCTCATCAAGGAGTTCAAATTCTATTTGGACCCCCTAATAATTTTCTATATTTTATGGTAGGATATAGAGCCGGTATTGAAGCCTTATAATTTTGCACAAAAAAAATATTACTCGAGAAGATTATGAGATCGGAAATTGATATTATACCTTCTACATTTTAATATATAGATTGTCGGATAAAGGTGTCAAGCACAAACTCGATATTTATTATTATACTTATCTTTAAGGTGTGTCAGGCTAATCATCATGATATAGTGCAAGGACTTTACAAATGATGTGCAAAGAAGGGAAATATTTTCCCAATACAGTGATTCATACTATGCTTATTACTAACTTTGGGAAGCATAGGAATTCTTCCTCCAAAAGTCATAAACTAAACTAGAATAAGATAGTTGAGTCAAGAATTTTCTTACAAAGTGGTCTACAAAGAATGAGTTCAACGAATATAGGTGTACTTTGGAAGATCTAGTACAAGAGAAATTTTGATGGAAAACAAAAGAAGAATCTAGAATCAACATTTCAAAATTGAACCAAAAAGAATATTCAATGACATTGATAAGGAAGTGGATACTATTCCTGATCCAATTCTTGAACAACACAATGTTAGAAAGTTGAGTCTTAGACATTTAATAAAACGTACCACCGTATGTTCTTTGAGATTCTTATGAATTATCCATTTGGTTGTTATTTTAAATGCAAAGCTATCTAGTGGACTTGGGAATTGTTGACAAAGGTTGCAATAAAGACAAGCTTGAACAAAAAATGATTATGAGAAATCAAGTCTCGTAAAAAAATATTGCTAAGTTATCAAGAAACCTAGACATAACAGTTACACTTATGGAGTCCAAGATGGATGAAAAAAATGCACAAATACATGAAAAAAAGGACCATAAATTTACCTTATTGACCTTCCACACCTCTTCAGCATACCCATTGCACACAAAGTTATGATTGCTAGGTTTAGCTATCTTTGGATGATGGAATAGACCCTAAATTTATGTAAATTCTTGCATATTCTTTGATCCCCATCAACTATGCCTTCTTTACCATGCCCATTTTTCTTTCCACCTCATTCATTAATAGGTTAAATTTACTCATTGGAAGGAAACAAACTATTATAGCTTCTTATACTAGATAAATATTTATGACAAATAAAATGTAAATAAGTAATAATTAAGCTCTTTGTTCATGGTGTAGGTGGTTTGAACGTCTAGAGTAAAAGATAGAAGGCAAAATGGACTCCTTTGAAGGATGGATTAGTGAAGCTCAATTTTGATAGGGCTACTAAAGGCAACTTTGTAAATATAAAATAGGATTATATTATTCAGAATGTGCAAGGGTGACCCTTATTAATTGGACCTAAGAAGCTCAAATATGTCTCTAATAATGAAGTTGAAGCTTAAGCACTATTCTTTAGAATGGATATTTTTAGGCATTTAAGATCTAATTGAATTCAAATTGAGGGAGATTCAAATAATTATAAATATGATTTGAAATAATACTCTCAATTGAAAGTTAGAAAATATTTTATAAAGTGCGTGTCCCCTTCCCACCTCATTCATTAACTTTAATATCCAACACACATATAGGGAGGTTAATCAAGAAGTTGATATCCCAGCTAATCACACAATTTGTAATAACTCTTGCATGGCATTAGATCAAATGTAAGCCCCATCATGTGAACCCCAAAGGACAACAAAATACCACACTAATTTTTATTTTTTTTGAAAGCAAAACATTGCATAAGATAAATTTGTACATTCATTACATGAAAGCAATTATACATTTACAAAGTCTTCTACGTCCTCTGGGGTACATGGTACGGTCATTACGAACCCTAACTTCTATAAAAAATGAAAGCGAAAAAAAAAAGATTACATAATGATAACATACAACCATCCATGATTAAAAGAGAGGAAAATGATACATCATTTTATTACAATTCAATTTATAGTTCCATGATACAACTGTGGAACATATTTCCATAGATACAACACATCAAAGATACAATAGTACATTACATAATGCTTCCCTTATATCAACGAGAAGGGTATATCGAATACAAGTATGATACATCAATGAAGAATAAGGTACAAAATGAGGGCCAGTCTTCAACCAAGTGTGGCTCTGGAGACTCTGCATCCGCTTCTGCATCGCGAACACAACTTGGGAACCCAATGAGGTGCATAGCATTTTCCACCCGACCATGTGGACCCGAAGGCCCACCCCCCATGCTAGGAGATGACAAGAAAGGACTCATGACCAAGACAGACATGCAGAATGATCACAAGACCAAACCACAAAGTCAACCAAAACATAACATACAACAATCTCTATGACCACTTACAAGGTGATTGCTTCCAGAGGCATACAAAGTACAAGCAAGGGATTCTATGACACCAATTTTCATATACTCCTAACTGAGGGGTATGTAAATACTTGGGTTCCCAGAGAAACTCACATCAAGACATGGCTTATAAACTCGTCAACACGGAAAATAAATCAATGTAGTAATCAATCAATTAGGAGGACACAAGAAATCAGTAAAAGCACTATAACATAATTTTTATAACCTAATTGATACGAGATAGGTATAATATAAATGAGATTTTAACAAAGTATTAGTCAAGTGCATAAATCAAAACCCATAAAATTATTTTGATGATGCACCTTAACAACAAAATCTCTTTTTACAAAGTGTAAGACATAGCTTAAATTTAAAGATCCAAAATTTGTGTTTTCTTAATGTTCTTTTCTTGAACCTCTTTTTAGTGTTTATTGTAATAATCATAAGGGTTTTTAACGAAGTGAATTAAAATAAAATTATATTCCCAGAACCATATTGCTCCATCTAGAACATACATCCTAATTAATAAACATATCTCATATATCTCATAATTTCACACATAATTCAATTACAATGGAACCAATACATATTAACACTACTTTAATAAAAATAATAATTGATGGTAATACTTGCTATATTTATGTTTCTAATATTAATTTGTATATAAATTTATAATCATTATCTCAATATATCTTTATAATTATTACCTTAATTATTTATACATCTAAGTATTTCAAACCTATTTTAAGTCATCTTTTATATTTATTCTTTTGTTTCTCTTCATTGTTTATGACTTCTTTTGTGTCATTTTCATTCTTAGAACCTATGTTTTATTTATGCTAGGTAATATTTATTATAAACTCATTATCATATTACCAATCTATATATTATACTTACAAATCTTACTATTTCTTAACTACACATAATGACATCATCAAAATATTTGACGAGTAATTGACATAAATATAACTATACTGATGTAAATAGATCAAGGAATTGTGATTGATGGAAATGCATATCTAAAAGTAGTGTAATAACTGAGATACTTTCCAACAGTTATATTTACCAAACTCGGTTAATTTAATCCAAATATTACAATTGCAATTTTATCTCTCACAAGATTTACTCAAATCAAATATTATAATGCCGATTGAAACAAAAGTTAGTTATTATGTATTAAGTTATTTTTCCATACATGTATTCACTTTATTATTAACAAGTAAATAAATATGCTTACAAAATATGATAACCATGTTGTTGGAAGCCCATTTATTGGTGCTTCCATAACTTAATACATTCGGTGCCCTGAGATCATTTAAGAATAATATACTCGAATTTCATTGAAGAGCAATATACTCAAATTTTTATTCTACATTCAGATCCATACAAAAAGGTCAGCATAAATTAAATGAAGGATTGCTCCAGCCCTCATAACAAAACCCAAACTTTTAGACTTAAGCCCTAATCTCCTCATTTCCTGGTGCCTAGTGCAAAGTCATGGGTTAACAAAAATAACCCTAAATTTTAATTTATTTTATTATTATAATTTAATTATATTTTATTTTCTTTTTCCTACTTATTGCTATGCTACTCTACAGTTTCACAGAGGTATGGCGGCCAGGGTTAGGAGAAAGAGATCGTGCCAAGGCTGCAGGGACTCTTTTTCTTCACTTTTTTTGCAATTGTGATATCATCATGGTTTTTATAATAAGATAAAATTTAGATTTCATGCATTTTATCATGGAATTAAAATGATACCTGGATATAGTTGTATTGCAGGCCATAAATTGGTACATGCTTTTCTGCGTAAGCCTAGGTTACCTCTGTCATTGTTGCAAGAGACGTGAAACTTTTCCATCATTCCGGGCAGCTTTTGGCACATTCAAGGGACAATGTTCTTATGGAGATTATTGGCGATGCTTAAAGAAACAATCTGAAAAGTAGGCTTGCCCAGGCAGACCTGCATGCAAAATGCGTAAGCATATACAGGGCACGTGAACTGTCTGACAGAATGCCTCACATAGATGTCATCTCATGGAGGGAAATGATTGCAGGACATGGACAAGACGGATTTATTGAAAAGGCTTTAGAAACTTTCAAGCAAATGCAATTGGCAGGTGACGCCAAAAGAACCAGGGAGGTTATTTAAACTTTTGAACTTCCTATTATGCTCAAGCGCTGCTGCTGAGACAGGTTGACAATGAAATCAGGGAGATTATCTAAAACTCTATAACATTCTATTTTCGAGTACTGCATATGTGACAGGTTGCAAACGGAATCAGGAAGGCTATTTTCACCTTTACAGTCTTCTATGTTCGATTGAAGTTCATCATAGGTCCCAATGATGAGAATGGCAGGAAAATATACAAATAGGAAACTTAATCTCTAAGTTATTCTACAGCCAAGAACGTGCTAGTTACAGACAGAGAATAACCAGATGAGTCAAATCCTCGCGGGATGCAAAGGTAGATATATTGCAAAACGTACCTACCTCTATTTTCTCCTTAAGGAACTTGCAGATCAAGATAACGACCAAGCAGCGAGACCCAGTTTGGAGGAGCGGTAGCCCTGTTAAAAGATGCACTTCATCCCTGTTGCGAAACGCACCCCTCCCACCCAAGAGGAAGCCAAGACCAAGCACGAGGGAAGCAGGAGAGAAAGCATGAAGCCAGGTGGAGAGAAAAACCAGTGACAGATGTAATTCATTTAAATGCTTTTCATTTTGAATATTATTAAATTATATATATATATATATATATATATAAACATATTTAATAATACAACTTAATAATATTAATATATTTGATTTGCATTAATTTTAGAGCTATAGTCACAAAATTGTCAACCATTTCATACATTATTAAATTAAATCAAATCAGATTAAACTTAATTCTACCATCATTTAACATTTTATGGGGAAAACATTAAATCAAAATATTAAAATTCACCGAATGCAAAATTGACTAAATATTTATTTTTAAATAATTCCTTAACAATAATTAAATAGATTATATTATTTAATTAAATAAAAAATATTATTTAATAGCTAATTTGAAAATTTAGGCAGCTGAATTAAAATATTATTCTATTTATAATTTAAGAAAATTAAGTAACAACAATTAAAATAATATTCTTTTAATTTTTACAAACCTAATCTAAAATTTTCAAGCTAATTTAATATTTAATTAAATCCCTGGTAATTTCATAAACCACCTTACTAATTAAGTTTGATGCTTAATTAAATTAATTTCAACAATAATAATAATCATCACTAAATAATGATAACGCATCAGAAGCAACAATTAACATATTTAAAAATTAACGCTTAAAAAGAACGACATAAGACAAAACGATACCAAACAAAATGGGGTACTGACGGATGACATGGTCAAACAATGACGAGATGACGAACACACACGAGGATGCTTTCTTTTCAAATCCATTTTCAACTTCATACCCATCGGGAATTTATGAGGCTCACCCTATCCTGATAGTGCGGGTGGAATTGAGGCTTGGGTACCTATAATCCTGCATAAAACCAAGTGTCGAAACAACATATATATATATATATATATATATATATATATATATATATATATATATATATATATATATATATATATATCCAATGCCATACACATTGTGAGAGAGAATTACAGTGTAGCAGGGCGCTCACGAATGAGTGATGCGACACCGTCCCTCTCACCGACTCTCAACAATAACACATCATCATAAATATCCTGAAGCAAGCATTAAACCATTTATGCAACCACACAATATCGCAAAATCAGATAAAGGTGAACACCATGCAACATTATATCATCAACCGAATGAAACAATATTATGAGCATCCAAACATAACACACAAGTCAAATGGGCGAAACAGTCGCCATCAAAGTCTCAAGAATGCATCAAGCATAAACAATATCAACTATACATAGAAAAGTATCATAGGAGTACAGTAACACTAAAGGCACTACATCAAATCTTAATATATTTTTTTGCAATCAACTCAATTGTACTCTTTCTAATCACCCAATTCCCAAAATGGGAAAGGCGAGGGAATATGAAGTAAGAATGAAAATAAAGAAAAATTAATTGAAAAGTGTCGACAACAAGCTAACCAACTTACAATTTAAAACAATCATAGAATTGCTCTAGCCAAACTAACTAACGGTGAGTGCAAACAAAGTTGCATTGACAAAAAATGCTAGATTAACTTACTCGATTTCAATTCGTGCCATGCAAGGTAGAGAATGATAGAAAATAAAACAAAAATTAATGATGCTATTGTTCAAGGATTTATTACAAAGATAATAATTGGAAATGCAAGAATCTAACATAATACCTTTGAGATTATTACAATAATGAATGATATTCATCAGCAAACATATTTGAACCAAACTTAGATACATATTTCCATAATTTTGAATATGAGCATTTCATCAAATGGTTGGCATAAAACTTGGCATAAAACTGAAAGAATATAAATGATTATCCAAAATGAGATGTTGAAACCTTTGAGTGATATAATATGTTAAAGATGCCAACATGCCTCATTATTTATCTACCTATTAATCATTGAAATTCTTTGTATGATCAATAAGAATGAATCTAACCAAAAAATATAGTGTTGCAAATTGAGCTGGATGGCTCTATGAGTTGTATGACACAATCTAGAAATAGTTAAGGACTAGTATAACTGCTATAGCAAACTAGTTTACATTACTAACTAACTATACAACTACCCAAGAATGAAACATCAGGTTGCAAGCCATCACTAAAATGTTGCAATTCATAAAAAATAGTTATTGATAGCTAGTATCCATCCATATCATCTTAAAATTAGCTTAATTTCTAGCACAATTTATAAATTTAACTCCTTTCGAAAGCTACAATTGACTAATAAAAAATCTAAAGTTAATCAATTCTCAAAAAGCTAACAAAAATTTAATTTTTTATGTGATCAAAAGAAAAAAAATCACCAAACCCAAAATTAAAATCATAATTATAAGCAACACAAAAGAACACACTAAAATCACACAACAAACATAAACTTGGAAGATCTCTATAAATTCAAATACTTAAACCACATAAACCACAACAAAATATCAATTGAATCTAAAAATCAATTTGCAACTGTCAACCAAATAGTGATTTTGGTATGAAACCACTCAAAATGGAATGAAGGTTTTCATATCGAAACCAATCTTTGTTGAACACTAGTAATCTTTGGATGGTTCATTACTTTGAAAACTAGGAGGGTTTCTATCCTTAGAAAATGAAGAAGATGAACATGTGTTCAATCTCTAGAAATGAAATAACAAGAGTGTTTTTTTTGGATTTAACTGTGTGTTTATTTACATCAACGTTTCAAATCATACTCTAAAATTTTGATGCAAATAAACACACACAGTTAAATCCAAAAAAAAAACACTCATGTTATTAATATGGACTATGCAAATATAATGTCTCTAAATGAAATAACTCCAAAAAGAAGGTAATATTTTATTTTGAGAACTCTCTTCCTTTTAAACATATTAGAACTATTTTAGGAAAAAAAACTTTTTTTTGCACCACTTTTTTAAAAACTATTTTTTATTTTTCTATGCTTTATTCAAAAAAGAACATTTTATTATTATTTAAAAAAAGATCCCTTAATAAAATAACATAAGGTGTCATTAGAACCATTTTTTCTACACATTTAGCTTGGTGATACTTTGGTTGCACAATTAAAACACCTTTTTAAATAATTAAATATAAGTTATCATTTTATTTTTCCTTTTTGACAATTTTAATATTTATTTATTTAATTAATTTTCCCTTTTTAAAATCCCAAAGTCTTATGAAAAATATTAAAACAATCCAATTAAACTATCTTGATAAATGCACCAACACTTTAGGTGCATAAAACTTTACTCCATAGAAAATTGGTGTTATCCAAGAATGATGGACTTCTCAAGAAGTTTGGAGTACTTGCAAAATATTAGATTCACACAAAAAGTATTTTGTACATGTCTTGGCTCTAGGAATTTTTTTCTATTGTTAAAATTTATTTTCAAGAAAGTTGGCACTCTCCAAGAAAGTTGGATTTTTCAATAATGTTGGAATGAATCATAAAAGGGGATATTACATAGTGGATCAAAAGGATGGTGACATAATTAACTCCCGAGTGAATATTTGGATTGGAGTTATAAAGAAACTTTCCACAATTGAGCCTAAAATTATACATATTATTGCCAAATCCAATCACAAACCTAGAGAATAGACTTCGATGGAATTTCAATCTATCACCCTCAACCTGATATTTTACAATTTTTCTAGCTCTAGAAGGATAATATATTCATTGAATGATAAATGATTGTCTAGTCAATTTGAGTAATGGTGTTAAAAATCCTTTTGATAAGCATGAGACATTTATATATTGTGTATTGGATAAATATACATATATGGGTATGTATGCATATAAAATATGTATGTATGTATATATGCAATGGCACATACATATCTACATATGTAGGTATGGGTATATGTAGATAGAAATGTCTATGTATACCCATACATAGATATGTAATACGTAGGCAAAAATTCACATATATAAATATATATCTATTATATATATACGCATCAATATATAGATACATTATTATATTTAAGTAATGATATCTATATATATATATATATAATTGATTGTGATGGATATTTGAATATATGTAATCAATTGAAATATGAAAACAAAATATATATATATATATATATATATATATATATACATATACATATATATATACATATACATATATATGCATATACATATATATATATATATACATATATACATATACATATATATATATATATATACATACATATATACATATATATGTATATACATACATACATATATATATATATATACATACATACATATATATATATATATATATATATATATATATATATAAGTTATACACATTTTATTGTTTATATAAGTAATACATTAGAAGTATGTGAAATATAGTATATTAAATGCATGTTAAAGAGGCTGCAATGGTAGCCAAATAGTGGCAAGAGAACCATGCATAGCACGGAAGGTCTAAATGCCACACAAGATTGTGGAGAAAGGGGAGGATCAACATAGGCTCCTGGAATGTGTGGAAAAGCTTGAGAAGAAACTTAGCGGTTTGTCTAGTATCACTATCAAGTTGATCCACTGTGCGGGTGACACCCTCTCTATTGTGCTTAAGAATGAGGTGGATAAGAAGGCTGTGAAGGAAGGTCCCTACTAGGCTAAGGAGGATATTGTCAACATCCTCTCTCGGAATTGGGAGAATGCTGGCTAGTCTATTGTTGCTCCATTTATTGGGTGTTTTGGTCAGCTATTAGTCTACTCTATCTGGTTCTATTTTGTTTTTTTTTTCGTTTTCCTTGGTCTTGATCCTTTTTGGCCCTTGAGGCTCATCGCGTAAAGGGTACAATGCCCTAAAAATTCTGCTTATATAATCAAAAAGAATATTATTTATTGTTTGTTAAGAAATATGCCAGGTCCTTAGTCTTTGCAATGAATACTTGCAAAGTATAATGGACCATAATGCCATGTAAAAAGACAAAGTACATCAGGAAACTTGAGCATTACTATACAACAGTGTTTTGAGGAATTTTAACTTGGTAAATGAGCATGTGCTAATTGATTTTCACGACTCATCCAAGAGTTAGAAACTATTTTCATTTTGACTTTGTATGTGTTGAATGATTGACTTTTTATATTGCTAGCAATAAAGAAATGAGGCACCCAACTTACTTAATCGACCTGTGGGGTTGTAGAGTTGGGTTTGAATTCTTATTTTTAGTTAGAGAGGTGGTAGTTAGTAAGAAAGGTGGCAAATCATGTAGCTTTTTTGTAGCAATTATTTTCTCTCCATTTCTCTATAAATAGAGGGAAACATCTTAGTATTTGGGGTGCTCATTTTAGCCGAGTTTTTCTACTATGTTGTATTTTATTAGATTAACAGGGGAAGGAACCTGATCCCATGGTTATAGCAAAAATTCAAAAGAAGGAAATTGGGTGGGTAAAATAGAACCACCAGCTAGGATAAAAAAACCATGTCCATGGTGGCATGCAGGCTGAATAACAAAATAGTAACCATAGAACCACTATACTTAATAAAAAATAGAAGATTACTACTGAGCACATAAAATTACGAAGACCATTTATCATGTCCACCATATACCAACAAGTTTGAAACCATAATAGAGTTATTTGAAAATAGCAGCCCAGAATATTAAAACAGAACAACAAAAAAAGAAAGGCAACCATAAACAAAAGCAAGAAAAAAGCCATTATTTGGCTTTTCCAAATAGGTCCTAGTAATCTCCTATTAGGGAGATATACTCTCTCCAATCAGGTCCTCGGTCTCATCTAGGTCCTTCAAGTCATCTATATTTCTCATCTTATTTAGCTTCCTAGTGATCTTAGTTTGACTAAACGCTACACCTACCATTACTCTGCTCATTAGGCCATTCATCAGCTTCATTATCATGACAATAGATTTTTCCATATTGTCCATTTGAACCTGCATATAGGTTAGTCTACTTTTCAGACAATCAATGCTTAAATCTTCAATAGTAGTTTTATTGTCTATATTCCTGATTTTAGGAGCAGTCAGGGTTTCATTCATTTTCTCTTCTTCAATTTCGGTCTCTTCCTCCTTGTTATCTTCATTCTCCTCCTTAGTTTCCTCTTCACCCATGTCATAGGAAATATCTTCAAAATCCATCCCATCACTTTCTTCATCTACTTGGGCTTCAAATTCTTCCACCTCCAACTCTTCCTCCTCATGAAAAGTGGCTTTCAGTTTCCCCTTCCTATCCTAGGAGGCAGCCTTGGCTAGGCATGCAGATCTACAACCTCCACTTCCCTGACACAACTTCCTATCCTTCAAGTCCTCTATTAACATGCCCTCCTTTTCTTCACTAATGGTAATGACTTCACTTTGAATTTTCAGCACTTTTTTTATCTTCTTTGACTTAGACAGTTCCAAGAGAAGTGGGAAATGCTTGTGCTTCTCAGGAGCCGCTTTAACCAAATCAAGCTCGATTGATCTTTTAGAAGGATTCTTCAAACCCATAGTGGTTAAAGGATTTGATATTTTGATAGCAGGGGAAGGGATTTTATCAGGGATTAACTCATTTCTTTTAGCTATAAGGAAAGCTGAGTGCGAAAAGGCTATCCCAATGCCAATTCTTAGAAGAGATATGCAGATATGACACTCAATTTCAAATTATAGCTCATTAAGATGCATATTTATAAGTAACAAATAAAAATTTAAATAACACACACACATAGAATTGAACACCAGTTTTACATGGGAAAACCCTTATAGGAGAAAAGCCCACACACCAAGCAAAATCTCTTTGTATTACAATAAATGGAGATTACATACAAAGTTATAGAACTTCTACTTCCAGGTGTTAATTCATAGTATCAATCTTAGCATCATAGAATTTCCATAATCAACCTCGCTTCAGTTCAATTTGAACTACACATCGCTCAATGTTATAAAACGTACAATGTTGACACAACATTCATCCTTCATTCCAAAACCACCAACGAACTATTTGATTTGAATTCCCCGAGCAACTGCAATAAATAGTCTAATTGCTTGCCATATCAAACCATCAAAGAGACTATGTTCAATCTCTCTTTGAATTCATTGATTCATTTGAACAATATTGTTGTACACCAAAACATCCAGTCACCCATCCTCTATTAGATTCATCCAATCCCCACTCTCCCACTTAGCACGGTCGGGTACCACCAAGGAACCCATGGGCTGGTTGGTTACACGACTCTACATATATCGCTATTTCGATGAGACAATGCATCATCTCCCATTGAAATAAGGATATCACTCTGATGAGGGTAATACAACTCCATGTGGTTCCCACCGCCACGTCACCTCCATAGCCCATCAGCTTATTAGCTCATCAAAGAGACTTACCTCAAAGTCCTGGTGAAATCATAAAGTCACACTGACAAGAGTATTCTAGACTACCATCAATATGTCAAGGAGACATGACTCAATCTCCCGAAAAAACAACAAAGTCACTTCGATACACTCTCATCAGAGTTTCAAGGAGACATAGAATAAGGTCTTTCCAACAAAGGAGAGTTAGCCTGATAAAGGAACAAACACACAACACTACTAATAGGATATCAAGCTAGTAATTTGAGGCACAATTTCCAACATTCTCCAACTTGACGAAGACTTACTGGATTCTTCCAGAATTTGACATTACTGAAAGTCACAAGACCTAAGGCCCATCAATTTAGAACACTGCATGTACTTATCTTTTCTCATAGGTTTTTTCAATGCATCAACAACATTTTCCAGAGTATCCACTTTTTTCTGAATTAACCTTTCCATCCTCCACCATATCACAAACGAAATGATACTGAACATCAATGTGCTTCGTCCTGGCATGGAAAGTGGGATTTTTCACCAAACAAATAACACTCTTACTGTTACAAAAAATAGTAATTTTCCCTACATTAAACCCAATATGAGAACACAAACATCTAAGCCAAAAAGATTCCTTGCAAGCGTGAGTTGTTGCCATATACTTTGCCTCAGTAGTAGATAAAGCAACTACAACCTGTTGCTTGCTCATCCAAGTAACTGCACCACCATGTAACATGAATATTTATCCATTGGTGGATCTTTTGCTATCAATGTCCCCTACCCAATCAAATTCCACATATCTATGAATGTTTATAGATCTTTGTGACCCATTTGAGTTACCATGATAACATAAAACATCTTCGAAGGTACCCTTTAAATACCTGAAAACTCTTTTCACAACATCCTAATGCGGTCTTACTCGATTAGCCATAAACCGACTAAGTACTCCCACTGCTTGGGAAATGTCTAGCCTTGTACATACCATTGTATACATGAAACTGCCAAGTGCACTCGCATAAGGCACTTTGGTCATGTCCTCCATCTCAGTAGGAGACTTTGGACAATCTTCAATAGAGAGTGTCATTCCCTTCAAGACTAGAACAACTAATTGCTTGCAATGTGCCATATTAAACCTCTCAAGGACAACATTGATATACTTACTCTGACTAAGCCAATTTTTTCTACCATCTCTATCCCTTCTAATTTCCATCCCTAGAATATACCTAGCTGCACCTAAATCTTTCATTTCAAACTATACTGATAACTGAGTTCATCTTATAAATCAGAAATCATGCCCTTACTATTCCTAAAGAATAACATATCATCCACATATAGGGAAATAATAAGCAACCGACCATTTTCATATTTAAAATACACACAATGATCTAATTTTAATTATACAAATCACAATGACAACACAAACATGTCAAACTTCTGGTACCATATTCTAGGCGATTTTTTAAACCATATAGAGATTTATTTAACTTGCAAACTAGATTTTCTTTACCTCTTTCAACGAAGTGCTCCGATTGCGACATATAAACTTCTTCTTCCAAATCTCCATGAAGAAATATTGTCTTCACATCCATCTGTTCAATTTGTAATTCATATGCAACTGCAAGTGACAATAGAAATCTGATAGATGTTAGTTTAGCTATAGGAGAAAATATTTCTCCATAATCAATTCCCTCTACCTAGGAATATCCTTTCGTGACCAACCTAACTTTATACTTCTCCACATTTCTATCCAAACCAATTTTCTTTTTAAATACCCATTTTAGCCAACTTTTTTTTTGACCTTCAAGAAAAGGTACGAAGTCTTAGGTTTCATTCTTTTCCAGTGATTCCATTTCTTCATTCATGGCCTCCAACTAGGAATTTGAATCAAACATTTTAATTGCCTCTTTCATAGTCCTAAACTCATCAGTGCTAGTAATCAAAGAATAGGCACAACTAGAATCCAACATGGAATATCCATACCTTTTAGGTTGTCGCTTCTCTTGTGCAACTCCTCACATGTTGAGACTGAGGTTGTGGTTCTTGTTCTTGTTCAAAACTCTCAGAACTACTTGAGCTCTCTTCAGAAACAGGTACAGTTGGAGTTTGTAGTTCCTCTTTTTCTAGAGTAAGAGGAATTCCAACTACATCCTTGTTCTTATCTTCTTTCATCTCTGAATGCAGATCCACTGTAGAAGGTTTTAGCTCATGAAATATCACACTTCTGCTATATACTACCTTCTCAGTAACAAGATTCCAAATCTTGTATCCTTTCACACTAATACCATAGCCAATGAAGATAAATTTAACAACCTTTTTCTCCAATTTAGATCTTTTCTCATTCGGAACATAAACATATGCCTCACATCCAAAGAATCGAATATGTCTCAGAGAGGGATTCTTACCAGACCACGCTACCATAGGTGTTTTATCTACATGTGATGAAGAGGGAGATCAATTTACCAAGTAACACGCTAGAGCCACTACCTCAGCCCATAACTTCTACTCCAAGCCTTCTCAACATACTTATCACCCTTTCCATCAATGTCATGTTTAACCTTTCAAAAACTCGATTTTGTTGTGAAGTGTAAGGTGTAGTTTTATGCCTTTTAATCCCATGGTCTTTGCAATACCTTTCAAAATCTGTAGAATAGAATTCACCACCATTATCCATTCTTAAACATTTAATTTTCCTTCCAATCTAATTTTCTACCAAGTTTTTGAACTCCTTAAACCGACCAAACACTTCTATTTTACTTTTTAGAAAATACACAAATTCCCTTCTTGAATAATCATCTATAAATGAAACATAATATTTAGACTTTGATAACAAAAAAAAATTCACTGGACCAAATACATCAGAGTGAACATAATCCAGTATTCTAGAAGATTTATTGGGACTAGAGTAAAAATAAACATAACATTGTTTTCCATAAATGCAATGTTCACAAAAATCAAACTCAAGGTTGCAATCATCAAGCCCTTCAACCAAGTTTTTATTCTTCAATGATTTTAAGCCCTTTTCTCCTATGTGACCAAGTCTATGATGCCACAACATGGTTTTCTTTGCAGGGAGTTTCACCTCCAAAGAGTTTTCACCCAGAGGAACAACGCTCTCCTTCCCTACATGAGCAACTTTGTCAAACTTTGCAGAGACACCGTTACATTGAACAACACATGTGTCCAACTTATATAGAGCTCCAATGCAAGCACCCTTGGCCAACACCATTAAGCCTCTAGTAATTTTGCAACCACTACTCGAGAATGAAACTTGCACACCAACATCATTCAACTTACTAACTGAAAGAAAATTCTGAGACAAACCTGGTATGTGCATTACACCATCAATTCCTTTGATTCTTCCATCAAGAAATTGAATTCTGACTCTTCCATGGTCAACAATTTCAAGAGATGAATCACTTGCCAGATACACCTTTCCACTAGCATACTTTTTATACTTTTTGAACCAATCTCTATGAGATGTCATGTGAAAAGATGCACTTGAGTCATCATCCAGACATCATCTGATGCCTGGGTTACCAAGGCAGCAATGAAGGCATCTGTATTGCTCTGAGAAGAATCATTATCTGAAGAGTTGTTCTTCTTATTTTTCTCCTCTTTGCAATCCTTTCAGATATGTATAGTCTACCCACAATTCCAACATTTCATATTGGACTTATTGCCTGGAGGCTTTGATCTCCCTTGAAACTTGGATTTAGACTTCTTTTCTTTCTTCTTGCTTCTATCCTTTGACCTACCTTGAACAACAAAAGCTTCCTTGGCCTCTTAGAAGATTTACTTTGCATTTCTTCTAACAATAACAAAGAAACCACATCTTCCATCTTGAAAGTGGTTTTTGTACTTCCAATATCCATCACCAGATGGTCCATGTCAGGCAAGGAACACAAAAAAAGCATACATCGATCCTTGTCATCAATCTTTACACCTACAGACACCAATTGAGAAACAATCATATGAAATGAATTTAGATGGTCTTCTACAGATGCACCTTCCTCCATCTTCAAGGAGTATAAATTCTTCCTCAAGAAAACCTTATTCACCAGAGACTTCCCTTGATAAAGATTCAGGAGCCCGATATCACTATTCCAAATCTAGTCAAGGAGGAAAAAGAGGCAGAACAACAAACTAATCAACTTTGGAAGTTGTACTTAGATGGATCAAGGAGTAAGATAGGTGTTGGTGGAGGAGCAGTGCTGATATCACTTGAAGGAGATGGTATTATTCAAATTTTAGATTTGCTTTCAATTGTTCTAATAATGTTGTTGAGTACGAAACATTGATACATGGTTTATAATGGGCCAGAAAAAGGAAAATTAAGTGTTTACAAGTGTTTGGCAATTCTGAATTAATAGAAAATCAGGGTAGAAATCTAAATTTAACAAAAAATGAATTGCTTAAATTCTATAAGCACCGTGTTTGGGACTTAATTGAAGAATTTGATGCATAAAATCTGCAAGTAGTACCAAGAAATCATAATAAGCAAGCTGATAAACTTGCTGCCATGGGATCACAATTTGACATCCCAATTGAAATTCATAACGTGCAAGTGCAGAAATATGTGAAGGTAGTTGTCAGACCTTCGGTACCTGATAACAATATAAGCTGGCAGATTTTTGACAATGATGAACAGATAGTTCATTTTCTGATGGAAGAAGCAGAGTTTTCTGCTGGAAACTAGCGCAAGTTTGATAAGCAATATGGTGATCAGATCATGCAATTAAAGTCTAATAAACTACCAAAAGGTTTGGTGACTCTTGAATCCATCTTCAACACTGATGATCAGGTTAGAAGAGATAAATCCAACATCATAGTGAAGTAGGAACATTACGAACCAATTGAGATATTCAAAGACAAGCTGTAATACCCCTCTGTTTTTTCCTTTTGATTGAACAGTGTTCTGCTCTTTTATGTTGTACTTTATGTTAGTACCTTGACTATGGTACCCGGCTAGTATTTGATCTCTATCTATAAAACGACGTTAATGTCATCGTTTGATGTGATGGTATTTTAATATGATGTTATCTTTATGGCATGTTTTGAATTAGCATAAATGGATATTCTAATTAATGATGTTTATGCTTTGGATTATATTAGTATGTTAGATTTGTCAGTTAGTTACATCGTATTGGTGAAGGGGACGCTATCGCATCACTCACTTGCGAGCGCCCTGTGATTCCATGATTTTCTCTTCACGGTGTGCCTTATTTATGACATATTATTGCATGTGGATATATTCTTTGTTTGCAGGTTGACACGTACAAGACATCGACTCCACCTAGTTTCACAGGTTTGAGCGTGTCCAATGCCCAACAGTATTCGATTGGGAGATAGTAACTAGGTTTTCCGTGCCAAGTTGTCACCCTAGTCATAGTGTGTCATCAGGTGTTAGTCGGGCTGTGTTGCTTTGAATATTGTTCCCTCTCTTTGATTATTTAATTGCAAGTTGAAAAAGGTAATTGAATGGTTTTATGCATATAAGTTGTTGATTAATTTGATTTGGAATTATGTTAGTAAGGTAATTTATTTTATTATTAATTTAATTTAATTAATAAATAATTTAATCGTTGATTAAATCTACTTTATTAATTAATTAAATTATTGTGTTGAAATGAATTAGATTATTCATTTTGGAAATGCATGTATATTTGGTTTGAAAATGAAGATTAAAGAAAATATTTAATAGTCAAATTAGAAAATTTGAATTCAAAATTGAAATTGAAGATATTTTTTGTTTTCTGTTTTTGAAAATTTATTATGGTGGTTGAATAGATATATATATATATTTTTGGCTATTATTGGGATTTTTCATGAGTTTTTGTGAGAGCTTGAAAAATTGGAAAAACAAGTAAGGAAGAAGAATTTGTTGATTTTATTTTGAAATTGGTGAAGTTGATTTGGAATTGTTGGAAAGGATCTGGAATAGAAGAGGAGGCCTTGTTGCATTATCAACTTCTCAAACTTCAGAATCTAGGTTCATCTATTTAGTTTATTTTTTTAATTTTGAAGAAAGAAAAATTCAAGCTTTGATGAATTGTTTGCAAAACTATGTTTGAAAAAACAAGAGAAAGAGTTGCAAGAAATACCCATGATAAATCTTGCTTTTAAATTGAAAACCCCTTCTTTGAAAATCATTTTTTTTCTCCAAAAATAAATAAATAAATTGTGTTTTTGGCTAGAAGTTGTCTTTTTTCAATTTTTCTCTTCAATTAAATTTGCAAATTCATTTTGAAATTATATATATATATATATATATATATATATGCATACATGTATATAGATATATATAATTATATTTTTTTTTATACCATTTTGGTTGGAGGTTTATGCTGTTGAAGTCTTCTTATAAAATAAAAAAATATTTTTTATCCCTGTTGAAGCGGATTAAAAATCTGCAAGGATTTTTGCCAAAAAGAAAATTATAATAAAAATAAAAAAAATATTGTATTGGGGGCGGGCTCACCCCCACCGCGCCCCCCATGGGAGGTGGGTGGAGGGAGTCGCACCCAATGCGCTCCCAACACCCCCGTCGCCACCACTTAAAACTGTGGTCGACGATTACATAGTCGCCACCGTCGCTGGTGATCGGCTGTGCTAAGCACAGCTGCGCCACCCACAAGGGTGGACGACTATGCTTGGCACAGTCGCCACCGTCGCTGGGGGGGCGGTTGTGTAAGCCATCGGCGCCCTGTAAAAACCTCTGCCCTTGTCAAACGCCGCCGCCCACTGTGCGATCTGCGTGGCTAGGGAAAAAATCATGACCGCCCACTCCAAAAGAAACGCCGACCCTAAGCACGACCAACCCTAAAAGAGGCGCGCGGCCCGAGGCATTATTTTGGGTTTTTATAAAAAAAAAGAAAAACAAAGAAATAAATAAAATATATTTTAATATTTAAATATTATATCTTTATAATTTTTAAATATTAATATATATAGGATGATAAAATTTATATATTATTGTCTAATATTATATTTATATATTATTAAGATTAATGTATATTAATATTGTGTATTTAAATATTTTTATATATATAATATATATAGGTGAATATTCATATATCTTGTGAGGATATATTTACATTGTGTATGTATGTCAATATATTATTTTATATTTATAATTAGAGGAGGTTATTGGTTTTACATTTATATTTATACCTATTAAATGTATATATATATATTAAAATGGTATTTTAAATTTAATTGAGGAAACGAAAATATTGTATTGGGGATCAAATCATTGATTTTAATTTAAATAATAGATATTTGATGGAACAATATGTTTGATTTTAAACAATACACTTATTAAAGATAAGTTAATTGTCTTAGATATGATTATGTCGAAAAGAGGAAACAAATAATTATTTTAAAAACAATGTTTTCTAAATGGTTGAAATAAATGTCTAATTTATATTTATTTTAAAGCAGTTAGTGGAATTAAACATTTGATTTGAATTTTATCTTTTGTCTGAAAGAGACGATATTTAATTCAGTTTTCTTAAGGCTATTAGGTACTGAATGTAAATGAAAAATGTGGATTTAGGAAATCCAAAGTAGAGTTAATTCTGATTAAACTACTTGTTTAAAAGTAATCTCTTATGTTATCACACTGGGAAAATTGGGTCATAGAGAACGATAAGTCTTCCAGATGGGTTTTCAGTATGTGGGTTGTCGTATTGTGTTTGTCAACCTGTTATGAAATTTCCTTGGGTAGTGCATGGTGTCTAGTCAGTGTTTACCCGGTTATCACAAACGGGGATGTTTTGTGCCTCCTTGGATTAGGAGAGGATTATGTGATTTGTGACTCCTTGTAAGGAGTGACCTTGTTTTGGTTGTACCTCTAGTGTTGGAGTGAGTTTCTTTTTAGGTATCCTCCTAGAGTTGGAGTGGTTGTAACATCTGTTGCGTGTACACTTGGGTTCCCTTGGTAATTGGTTTGATTGTGTGTTGTCAAGTAGAAGAGTGGCTTCCGTAGGGGCCAAAGCCCAAAGAGGTAAACTGGATAACCTTCGGAGGTGGTATAATCAAGTGATAACTAAAAAAATACTTAGAAGATTAGGACTAACTTCTCACTAATCAAGATAATTTTTCCTCACTCATAGACACAAGGGCTCGTTTAGACTTGGGATGAGTGGGAAGGCTTGGAATGGTAAGGTCATCTATCTTGTCTATACGAAAGGTATTTGATTCCACATGAGTGAGTATGGGGGTCGAGATTCGGTAGAGGTCACCAGGATAACCCTTAGTGGGGGCCGGAGCCTATGAAGATTCCTAGAGGTAAACCCATGACAAGCTATGTGATGACACTCTGTCTAGGACAACAGTTGGTATTTGATTCTATGTGTATGGTTCTCGCAACATACTTGATCTGCTTTGTATCTGGAAGCAATGTGACCATGTAGAGTTGTACTTATTTGTGTCTGAGTTGTACGTGTGTTGTACTTGTGATACACTTATGTTGTACATGGGGTTGGATGTGTCAGTTTGGTTCAGTTATGTTTTAGCCTATGTCTAGAGGTGTTGGTCCTGGTTAGGATTCCTTGTTACTATCTCCTAGCATGGGGGGGGGGGGGCTTTGGGTTCCACTTGGTTGGGTGGCGTGCACCTTAATCCTTTGGGATTTCTTCATGTTCGTGTGGATGAGACTTCCAATTGGAGAGCTCGTGGGTTTCAGTTTCAGTTCTTGCTTTATTTCATTTCGGTTGATCTTGTATTATTGTACCCCTCATTTTTTATCGAGGCAGAAGTTGTAATTGTAACCTTATTTACTTGACTTGCCTCATTCGGGGAATGAGAGATGTAATCTTATCGTTTAATTGTGAATAATGAACCTGAAAGTTAGCTCTTACGCTTTGATGTATTTATCTTATTTGGAATGTATGTGTTATTTTATTAAGTAAATAATTGTCATGGTTTATATTCATGTTTTTGTTGAGGTTCTATATAACCTCTGTCTCGTAACCTTAGAGGTTGTTGGCATTAGATAGTGAACTTGCATGTTAATTGTTCTTAAACAAAAAAAAATAGCCTGTTTAAGTAGTTGTTTGAAACTTCCTCTAGGGTTGCGTGGCGGGGCGTTACACAAGCTCCTCAAGCTTGGTAAAGTCTGTACAAAGGAGGAACAACAAGATTTTATCTCACTTTGTCAAGAATTCAATGGCATCTTCACTTGGGAATATGGAGATCTGAAGGGTTTTAATCCTGAGTTATCTCAGCACACCATTGAGCTGGAACCCAACGCAAAACCATTCAGACAAAAGCAAAGGCCCCTGAATGCAAAACTAGAACATTTAATGAAAACAAAATTGAACAAGATGATTGAAGGTAGTATCATATTTCCAATCAAGCACACCTCTTGGGTATCAAATCTGGTGCCCATCAGAAAGAAGAACAGAGAGATAAGATTGTGCATTAATTTTCATGATTTAAATAGAACTTCACTTAAAGATCACTATCTGCTGCCTTCAATGGAGCAAATACTGTAGGTTGTTTTAGGATAAGAAAGGTTCTCATTGTTGGATGGATATTCAAGTTATAACTAGATATTGGTTAAGGAAGAAGACCAGTAAGACAACCTTTACCACCAAGAGGGCTACTATGGATTATAGAAAGATGTTGTTTGGATTGTCAAATGTAGGAGCAAACTTTCAGAGAGCAATGGATATGGATCTCCAAGGTTTGATAAACAAGTTTGTTGTTGTATACTTAGATGATATCACTATTTTCTCATGAAATGCTAATGAAAATTTTGGTCATCTTAGATAGATTTTTGAGAGATGCAGAGAATATGGAATTTCTTTGAATCCAAAGAAAAGTATTTTTGTTGTTCACAAAGGTAAGCTTTTCGGTTACATTGTTTCGAAAGATGGTATTTCTATTGACCTAGAATGCATTGCAGCCATTCTGGCTTTACCACTTCCTACTCACAAAAAAGGTTTGCAAAGATTTTTAGGAAGAATAAACTTTGTTAGGAGATTTATTCCTAACATTGTAGCATTGCTGCAACCTCTCACAGCCATGCTGAAGAAGAATATGCAATTCAGCTAGATGAAAGAGGGTAAGAATAGTTTTGAACAGATTAAGGAGGCACTTGCATCAGCCCCGACACTAATAAATCCAAATTTTGATAAAGATTTTATACTATATGCATTTGGTAATGTTGATACAATTTCTGCCATGTTATGCGAGTAGAATGATTAAGGACTTGAACAACCCATTGGATTCTTTAGTCAAGTCTTGCATGATTACGAAACAAGATATTCATTTGTTGAAACGCATGTGTTTGTTGTAGTAAGGAGTCTTAAAAAGTTTAGACATATGTTGTATAACAATAAAATACATTTGTTGGTAGCTCACCCAACAGTTAAGGAGTTTTTGTTGAACAAAGACATTAATGACAAGCAAGCAGACTAGATAACCAAAGTCATGGAGTACGACATCAACATAAAGGTTACCAAGCTTGTTCGAGGTAAGGGTATGTGCAAACAACTTGCAGAAAAGGAACAAAACAACAATGAAGAAGTCACTACAGTTCTGAATAATGAAGAAGAACTTATTGTTTCAATTGTTCCAGCTGATTGGATTCATCAAATGATCCATTACTTGAATACTAGAGATTGCCCAGAAGGTATGGACAAATCTAAACGAAGGTATTACAGATTACAAGGAATTCATTATGCAGTAATAGATGGTGTTTTATATAAAAAGGACTTCAATGGAGTATTCTTCAAATGTATTAACCCCGATCAGATTGAAATAATTCTGGAGGAATTCCATGATGGACCTGTTGAAGGTCATTTTGCATCACATACTACAGCCCTGAAAATCATGAAAGCAAGGTACTATTGGCCAGATATTTTCAAGGATGCTTATGCTTATGTCAGAAAATATGCTAAATGTTCCTTGTTTGCAGGAAAATTGAAGTTAGCAGCTCTGCCCCCGAATCCAATTCAGGTTGAGCAGCCATTTGGAAAGTGGGGACTTGAGTTCATCGGTCCTATTAACCCACCATCAAGTGCAGGGCACAAGTGGATCTCGATAGCAACATATTACTTCACAAAATGGACAGAAGCAGTTGCTCTGAGAGATGCAAATGAAACATCAGTTTTAAATTTCTATCAGGATATAGTTTCCAGGTTTGGTACACCCGAGTCTATCATTTCAGATAACGCTTTAGCCTTAATTGCCTTAAATTTTTTAAATTGGTCAATGAAGAATAATATTTATTTGAATACTTCATCCAATTATTAGCCTCAGGTTAATGGATAGGCAGAATCAACAAACAAGAATCTGATTAAGATCATTAAAAAGAAAATTGAAGATAATCAAAGGTCGTGGCATGATAAACTTAAATTAGCCCTTTGGGCTAATAGAGTTACACCAAAATGATCAAAAAAAATTTCACCATATGTTTTGGTTTATGGTAAGGAGGCCCAGCTACCTATTTCAATAGAATTCCCAACTCTGAGCCACATAAAGGAACTGGAGTTACTTGAGGAGCAACCAATGCAACTTAGGCTTGCTGAATTAATAGAGTTGGAAGAAACCAGGAAAGAAGCTTTCAGGAAGCTTCAGATTCATCATTCTCAGATGAAGAAGACATTTGATAGGAAAGCAATAGCAAGAGTCTTCAATGAGGGTGACTTAGTTTTCAAATGAGATGAGTTAAAGAGAAGGCCTGGCAAAAATTCCAAGTTTGATGCCATGTGGGATGGCCCATACATTATTATAGCAAAGAAAGAACATAACACTTTCCAGCTTTCAAGACTGGATAGAGAAGTGTTGCCAATCCCCGTTAATGGGATCCATCTCAAGCAGTGTTATTAAGCATTTAGATGTTGCTGTACATAGTAGTATAATTTTCAGTTTCAGTTATGCTTTCAATAAGTGCTCATTGCACATTAGTTTTCATTCACTATTGTTTCATTTTCAATAGATGTGCAGTCACTGCACATGGGTTTCAGATTATGTCATAAACAGAGTTGTGGTAGTTTCTTTTAGTTTGTTTGTTTTGAAGTTGAGTTACAAAATTTTTCTAGAAGTTAAGAGCAAGAATAGACTCCATGCCCAATGGATAAGCTGCATAATTGGTTTATGGTGTTTAGCAGGAAAACACTCCACAGAGGTCACCAATTTGTTACCTATTTTTCACTACTAGCTCAAACAGGTAGGACTGAATTGCAAATTCAAGCCAAAAGGTACACAAGATGTTCAAAAATTTCTGCTAAATACTCATTATTGTGCAATGTTTTATTACAATGTGAATTTCAGTAATATTATGGAAGAACATTTTAGAATAATATTATAAGATTGCATAATGTTTGTTGCTTTATTCATAATGTACAAACCACAATGCCACACAAGCTGTGGGACTAACTTCATTTGATTTTCATAATCAAATAAGGGGTGCATGAAGCAAAGTAAACTATATAGCTGAAAATAAAGAAAGTATAGGGTAGAAAGTGATTCATCATTTCTTGGAATGACGAATCGTTGACAAGTTGAAGTCTCCAATTGTGATTCTAGATCGATCCAGCTCCAAGCTCCGATGCACCTGCAAGTATGATAAGAGTGTGGTTAGAGCAATGCGAATCAAATCCTATCATATTCCTACACTATCAACATAAATATATCATACAATTGATCAGGCATCCATCGGATGATTTCATTTTTCAAAGGCATAAAACACAAAGGCTTTCAGCTTAAATTATTTTACTAATACGTTTGTTCACTGTGCAGGAATAGGGTTATTATGTTTGTGATCATTTTATCAAATATGTGGGGTAAAACGGGCTCCCACAAGGGTTGAGCACAACATATCAAAAAAGACACCCTCGATTTACACATGAGAGTCATTTACAATCTTAGAACAGTCGTTAAGAGAGCTGCTGAAACTAAGAATATAATCATATAAGTAGCCTTATTTCAAGGAGATTCAAAAAAAAAAAGTAAAGAACTCATAGATTTCATTGATATCTTGTTTCAGCTCTGCTTTATATTTTCACATTATATTTAAATGGAGTATAGAGCCTCTTTACACTGAAGAGAAAGGAAACAAAATATCAAGCATCAAGCTATCTCATGAGGTTTTGGGTATTCAATACAGTTTTCATCATGCTGAAACATGACATTGGCAAGGAAATGGCATTCATTTTACAGAGGTTTGAAACATCCAAATGCCATTATCATGATAACCTACATCAACAATCATTAAGGGCAGCCAAAGGTACAGTAGCACGGACAACATAATGATAGTCAATAATCTAGTGGATTTAGTCAATGGCTATGGTGAAAGCCATCATGTATAGCAGTCAAGCAGTCAAGCACAAGAGGACTTTTGATTGAATATTTCAAAGAATGTGATCTCAAAATCATACAGTATGAGAAAGACATGTTTTCTATCATAGTCATAAATAGCCACGAGTAACAGTCATAAGGATAAGAAAAAAATAAAAATAAAGGTGAACAACATTCAATAACAACAAGATATGCAGGAAATATATATAACAGTCTATATGATGGACAGTCGGTGAAGTCAACGAATACCCTTCATGAAGCAGGACTGAGGTTTTACAAAGTTAAATATTCATAATAGAGAAGTGAAGATAGGCAACCTGTTTGTTTTGTTATGCTGCTTCAATGAGTTATATGCCAACTAAAATCTATTTAGGGTTATTCATGATGATACAATTTCTACTAAGGAAGCTGAAATAGGAACAAATCACAATCCTTTATGATTATTAAAGGTGAGTAACATTTTCATGAAGGGCAGTTACTAAGTGATCAATAGCATAGTTCTCCATAATCTATGGTAGATTAAATACAATTAGACAATGAGCCCACAAACATGCACTGTAGGCTTTGTTTCAATAGAAATATATTAAGGGAGCCGTGGCCTATTAGAAGTTCTAAACCTGTCTTATAGAGCTAAATGAAATAAAATAAGCTCATAGTTTCTGGTCACAGTAAACCATAGCCTGGAGATCTCTTAAGCTTCAAAAGTTTAGGTTTGAGCATCTTAAAAGAGGCTTAAAATGAATACTTCCTTTCTGCAAAGGAGCAAAAACACTTTGATTTGAAGATACAAAGCAAGTTCCAAATATTAGTACATGCCTGGGAAGCAACAATCATATCTTGATTCTGAAGTTCACATTAAGTTACCATTATGAGATCAAGACAATGATTGTGAAGAGATAGTATAAGATACAATAGCATATCAGGCAAGAGTATAGTGTGGAAACAAATATATTGGTGTGTGTATTACTCATTCTCCTCTTTCTAGCTAGCCATAAATAAATGTGATACAGATACAAATATAAATTTTCTTAGATTTTACTATTTTCAGGGATACCCACATGAAGGTATGAAGGGAGAACACAAATACCGGGAAAAAAGTTATGTTTCAAGCTTGTGTGCTATTGGTGTTCACTTAGAATAGAAAATTTTAAAATATGCATGGTCGTGACCTTCAATCAGGAGAAAATAAGACACCCACATGCGAGTTTGTTTTAGAATGCAGAATACACACTATTTTCTTTTGGGTCGAACCCTTAAAATTACAAGAGAAACCCATTGATAAGTGGTGGCGCGACCTGTGTATTGGCCAAGAAATTCATATAAAATTTGATCTTTTATAGAGTATAAAGCCTGTAGCCAGACTCATTGAAGCACTAGATACATGGCTTGAGCTTACACCATGGCGGCCAGAATAAGGTTTCATCAACATAGGAGAAACAAAAATAGAAATATCAGAGAAGGATATATAGTGGCCAGCTTCAAAACTCAGAAACAAAGTCTACAAAGAGATACGAATCCCGCAACTCATACCCATATGAGGTTTTGACAGAAAATACAATGTAGATCAAAAAATCATGGAGGTTGTGGCCTTGGACAGCCTAGAGATCATTTTCAGTTAAGTTTTTCAAGTACCCACTTGGGGTTTTAGCATATAAACCTAAAATACAATAGTAAATGTACAGACTGTGAAGAGGATATTTTACCAAGCACCGATATTGAGAAGTATCAAGAGGAAATCGATCAGAATCAGGCCAAGCTCCAAGGCCAGAAAGCTCCAAACCCTATTCTCAGCAGCATGGCAGTGCAATGAAGTTTCTCCAGGAGGTCAAAGTGCAAATGGATATTTGTTTAGGGTTCGACTACTTTTGTCTACCCTAATTCAACATAGGGTGTTTTTGCCAATAATTATTTAAGTTAATCATTTTGCATTGTTACCTCTGTGGTCCATGACTTTAAAGTCAAATAGCCTAATCATGTGGTCGGCTCAATGAACAAGTATATACCATGGCCGATGTGATTTTTAGAATTTGCATATCGAATATGCTAAGTGATGCTAGTGTGGTGGCGGATTAAAATTATGCATGGGCTCATGATCTTTTTTAAGGTCAAGTTTCTATTTTGACATAAGTCCTAATATTTATGATTTGCATTACATATTGTAAATTGAATAATTAAATGATAAAGTATAAATCATTTATTTTATTTAACTATCTCAAAGTGAAATCATAAATATTAAGTAAGGATAAATTTTTGATTATAGTTTCAAATTGGAAACATATGCGAACTGCTATTTTTAGACTATACATGGAGAGTGCAAATGTCAAAAATACTAAAAAAAATTGTGTTTATGCACAAGTGGAGTTCATATTCTATTATTCAAATCATGTAGAGTTTTGAGACTTCTTCTTCAGTTTCGCTTCAGTTCACAGTTTTTTCATTCATGTGCATGGAGAGGTGGAGTTTTCAAAGCAGAGAGTGTAGTTTGCTTCTTTTTGGAGATATTTTTTTCAGGGTTTCCTCTTTTGCTTGGATTTCAGATTTGGAGTTATCATTTTTAGTTTAGTTAGATTTCACTTCTATTATTGGTTTCTTTGAGCATGCCTATTGTATATATTGAGGAAACTTAGTCATTTTTCCTCTAGTTCTTGTTTTTCCTTCTTTGCATTTTGCAAAGTGAATTATTTGTAACTCAGCTTTTTTCAGATTAATATAGTAGCAGGTTTACAGGTTACTTTTGTCATTACATGGAGTTGTTCCTTTTTGCTTAAAGGATTCAAGTTTTACCTTTTCATTACTGAGGTTTTTGCATTAATGATTGATTTGATGAAATTTATTATGTTTTAATAAATTAGAAACCTTTAAATTTTGTCTCTTTCACTGATTTGAATTTTCAGATGCAATCAAGTTTCGGGTCTTAAGTTGTGCATGTATTCATCTCTTCAAAGCTATAAAATATAATTTCCTACCAGGAGAGATCAGTCAGCCTTCCTTCAAAACACTTTTGCAATAAGATTGCCATAATGAGTTGTGTGAAGTATTCCTTAGAAGTCATAATTGTAAATCAATTTTCCTTTTTAGATCCTCATTTTTTGGTATAAATGTCACCATAGTTAAGTTTTACAATTTTGCATTTAATTTTAGACTTTCTCCCTTTCCCAAGTAGATTCAAGTTATTAATCAGAAAAATTATATAGGAACCAATCTAGAATCTGGAGGTCTAATTCCTTATAGGGTACCCACAACCTAGAATTAGCTCCCATGTTTCAACAGATTGCTGAATTTAACTATTTAAGCATTCAGGTGCAATCTGTTTGACAACAATATCTCTAATGTATTTTCTATATTTTCTGTGTCTCACTCTTCCTGGCCGCCATTGTAAGTTCTGATTCAAGCCATGACAAACTCAAAATGGCCATCAATTGAGAAAATGCATCGACTCCTCCAAACCTTGAGGTAAGAACTTTTGAGCTTCTGGGTGTTAAGATTACCTAAAGTTCGCCATAAAGCTTGCCTCTGTTTACTGAATCTTCTATATATATTGGAGTTCTGAAACCCTTCACAATCTCTTGGCTGTGGAATTATCTCCCATTTTTACCCTTTGAAACTTGAAAATGGATTTTATGATTGTGAGATCCTCATCTTTTCCTTGCATGGTATATTCATCCTTTCTATATGTCTTGTATCAAAGGTTGACACCATGAATTTCTGGGTATTACATACACTATGTATTTTCTGGCAAAACTTCACATGGGTATCTTGCAAAAAGAAGAAACTTTGCATTATATTTATTGCTTGCTCTGCCTTTACTCATTTTGATAAAAAACTTCAATGATATTTGAATTTGATGAGCATTCATGAATAAAAATCCCTCCTCTAGGCCGCGACCATGAATTTCTAATTGTATTTTCTTTTTTTGGAAAAAACACCACATGGATATCTGTAAACAATGTGAAATCCTATTTAAATAAAAACCCCATTGGTGAGTCCTTAATTTTGGCTGCTATGAGGGCATCATCTCATGCATTTCCCGTGTTTGAAGCTTTCTTGACATTGTATTATCATTTATAGTTGTTAGAAATATTAGAAGTTGAAGGTTGCTTTCTGCATACATTCGAGTGTTCTCTTTTATGTGCTCTTGCTTGTATTCTTGGCCATGGCCATGACTGTATTGATGATTCTCTTCATCTTCGAGCAAGTTAGCTTGACTTGAGTTCTATAACAAGGAATTATTGGCTATATACATAGCACATAACAATGAATGTCCATCCCACATGTGATTGCTATAGTAAATGACAATGTGTCTTTTTGCTTCATCACTTCCTATAAAACTTTGCAATATTCAATACATGATACATTGTTGGTGTCTTAAGCTGCATATTTTATTCTTGTTGATGGCAACTTCTCCTTTACATCTGTTCATGAAAAATTAACATTTTTTGACAGCATTATGTAGATGATAACTACAACTTGAATACTTGAAAGTTGTACTTCTCATGCTTTAGAATGAATTTCCTGATGTATGACCATTCCTTGAAAGGAAATAAACCACTATTTGTGATCTACTTGAGAGCAACAAAGGAAATGTATTATACTTATAATAAATTCTTGCACATTTAACAGTCCTATGAATATTCAATAGGCTATCACCTTTCAGATTGTAGTGTGTCTATATTTTTTGCAATATACAGTGGATATTTCCCCATATCTTTTCAATATAAATCAGCAATATGTTGCATTCATAATTCATCTTGTTCTATTGAGTCTGATAGAAGCAACAGGTGTATTTGTCTTGGTTCCTGTCTTCACCATATTTGTCTATGTTCCTCATCACATGATCATTGGATCTGTCTATATCATAGATTGTGTATATGCTTTTTGAAGTTTATAAAAACATTGCAATGCTTGAATTCTTTGTTTCTCTTTAGTGTAAAGAGGCTCAATACTTCATTTAAATGTAATATGAAAAATGTAAAGCAGAGCTGAAATAGGATATCAATAAAATTGATGAGTTCCTTATATGTTTTGATCCTTCCTTAATCACAATGAGTAATATTATGCTTGCTCAAACTATTTTTCTGAATCTCTTTGAAATAAGGCTGCTTATATGATTATATTCTTAGTTTCAGAAGCTCTCTTAATAACTGTTCTGGCATTGTTAAAGACTCTCATATGTAACTTGAGAGTGTGTCCTCTTTTATATGTCGGGCTCAACCCTTGTGGGAGCCTGTTTTACCCCACATATCTCATAAAAATGATCACGAACATAAGAACCATGTTCCTGCACAGTGAACAAATGTGTTAGCAAAATAAAAGAAGTTGAAAGCCTCCTCTTGAGTTTTATGCCTTTGAACAATGAAATCATCTGATGGATGCCTGATCAAGTGTACACTATATTTCTATTGATAACATAGGCATATGGTATGATTTGATTTCTCATTTCTCTAACATTACTTCTATCATACTTGCAGGTGCATCAGAGCTCGGAGCTGGATCGATTCAGAGTCACAACTGAAGGCTTCGACTTGTCAACGATTCATCATTTCAGGCAATGATGAATCACTTTCTACCTTATACCTTCTTTATTTTCAGTTGTATAGTTTACTTTCCTTCATGCACCCATTATTTGATTATGAAGATCAAATGAAGTTACTCCCATGACTTGTGTGGGACTTTGGTTTGTACATTATGAATAAAGAAGCAAACATATGCAATCTTATGATATTATTTTGAAATGTTCTTGCATAATATCACTCAAATTCACTTTTTAATGAAACATTGCAAAAATGAGTATTTAGCAGATTTTTTTTGAACATCTTGTGTACCTTTTGGCTTGAATTTGCAATTCAGCTCTACCTGTTTGAGCTGGTAGTGAAAAATAGGTAACAAATTGGTGACCTCTGTGGAGTGTTTTCCTTCTAAACACCATAGACCAGTTATGTAGCTTATCCATTGGGCATGGAGTCCATTCTTGCTCTTAACTTCTGAAAACCTTTGTAACTCAACTTTCAAAACAAACAAACTGAAAGAAACTACTCCAACTCTGTTTATGACATAATTTGAAACCCCGTGCAGTGACTGCACTTTATTGAAAGAAAAAAAATACTAAATGAAAACATGCCATGGGGCACTTATTGAAAGCATAATTGAAACTGAAAACTATATTACTATGTACAACAACAACTAAATTCTTAATAACACTGCTTGAGATGAATCCCGTTGACGAGGATTGGCAACACTTCTCCATTTAGCTTTGAGAGTTGTAAAGCGTTATGTTCCTTCTTTGCTGTGATAATGTATGGGCCACCCCACATGACATCAAACTTGGAATGTTTTCTAGGTCTTCTCTTTAACTCATCCCATTTAAAAATAAAACCACCCTCATTGAAGACTCTTTCTATTGCTTTCTTGTCAAATGTCTTCTTCATCTGAGAATGATGAATTTGAAGCTTCCTGAAAGCTTCTTTCCTGGTTTCTTCCATCTCTGTTAATTTAGCAAGCCTAACTTGCATTAGTTGCTCCTCACGTAACTGCAATTCTCTTATGTAGCTCAAAGTTGGTAACTCAATTGAAATAGGCAACTTGGCCTCTTTGCCATAAACCAAAACATATGGTGAAAAGCTTGTTGATCATTTTGGTGTAATTCTATTAGCCCAAAGGGCTAATTTAAGTGTATCATTCCACGACCTCTAATTATCTTCAATTGTCTTTTTAATGATCTTAATCAGATTCTTATTTGTCGATTCTACCTGTCCATTACCCTGAGGGTAATAATTGGAAGAAGTATTCAGATAAATGTTATTCTTCACTAACCAATCTAAAACTTTTAAGCCAATAAAGGCTAAAGCGTTATCTGAAATGATAGATTCAGGTGTACCAAACCTGGAAACTATGTCCTAATAGAAGTTTAAAGCTGATGTTTCATTTGCATCTCTTAGAGCAACCGCTTTTGTCCATTTTGTGAAGTAATTTGTTGTTGTCAAGATCCACTCGTGCCCTGCACTTGAAGGTGGGTTAATTGGACCGATGAAGTCAAGTCCCCACTTTCCAAATGGTTGCTCAACCTGAATCAAATTTAGGGGCAAGGCTGCCAACTTCTATTTTCCTGCAAACAGTGAACATTTATCACATTTTCTGACATAAGCATAAGCATCTGTGAAAATATTTGGCCAATAGTACCCTGCTTTCATAATTTTTAGAGCTATAGTACGTGATGCAAAGTGACCTCCAACAGGTCCATCATGGGATTCCTCCAGAATTCTTTCAATCTGATTTGGGTTAATACATCTGAGGAATACTCCATTGAAATCCTTTTTATACAAAACACCGTTTATTACTGCATATGGAATTTCTTGTAATCTGTAATACCTTCATTTAGATTTGTCCATACCTTTTGGGCAGTCTCCAGTATGCAAGTAATGGATCCAATCAGCTGGAACATTTTAAACAATAGGTTCTTCTTCATTATTTAGAACTGTAGTGACTTCTTCATTGTTGTTATGTTCTTTTTCTAAAAGTTGTTCGCATAGACCCTTACCTTGAACAAGCTTGGTAACCTTTATACTGATGTCGTACTCCATGACTTTGGTTATTCAGCTTGCTCGCTTGTCATTAATGTCTTTTCAGCATAAATTCTTTAACTGTTGGGTGAGCTACAAGCAAATGTATTTTATTATTAGACAACATATGTCTAAACTCTTTAAGACTCCTTACTACAACAAGCACATGTTTCTCAACAAATGAATATCTCGTTTCATAATCATGCAAAATTTGACTAAAAAATGCAATGGGTTGTTCAAGTCCTTGATCATTTTGCTAACATAACATGGCAGAAATTGTATCAACACTACCAAACGTGTAGAGTATAAAATATTTATCAAAGTTTGGATTTATTAGTGTCAGGGTTGCTGCAAGTGCCTCCTTAATCTATTCAAAGCTAATCTTACCGTCTTTTGTCTAGCTGAGCTACATATTCTTCTTTAGCATGGCTGTGAGAAGTTGCAACAACGCTGCAATGTTAGGAACAAATCTCCTAACAAAGTTTATTCTACCTAGAAAGCTCCACTAAATTTTTTTGTGAGCAGGAAGTGGTAAAGCTAGAATGGCTGCAATGCGTTCTAGGTCAATAGAAATACCATCTTTAGAAATAATGTAACCTAGAAGCTTACCTTCGTGAACAACAAAAATACTTTTCTTTGGATTCAAAGAAACTCCATTTTCTCTACATCTTTCAAAAATCTGTCTAAGATGACCAAAATGTTCATTAGCAATTCATGAGAAAACAGTGATATCATCTAAGTATACAAGAACAAACTTGTTTATTAAACCTTGGAGAGCCATAGCCATTGCTCTCTGAAAGGTTTCTCCTACGTTTGATAGTCCAAACGACATTTTTCTGTAAGCCATAGTACCCTACTTGGTGGTAAAGGTTGTCTTGTACTGGTCTTCTTCTTTAACCAATATCTGGTTATAACCTGAGTATCCATCCAGTAATGAGAACCTTTCTAATCCTGAAACAACATGCAATATTTTCTCCATTGAAGGCAGTGGATAGTGATCTTTAAGTGAAGTTGTGTTTAGATCATGAAAATCAACGCACAATCTTATCTCTCTATTCTTCTTTCTGACGGGCACCATATTTGATACCCAAGAAGTGTGCCTGATTGGAAAAATGATACTACCCTCAATCAACTTGTTTAATTATGTTTTCATCAGATGTTCTAACTTCGGATTCATTGGCCTTTGCTTCTGTCTGACTGGTTTCGCATTGGGTTCCACCTCAATGGTATGTTGAGCTAACTCAGGGTTAAAATCCTTAAGATATCCATATTACCAAGAAAAAATGTCACTAAATTCTTGACAAAGCAAGATAAAGGCTTGTTGTTCCTCTTTTGTACAGACTTTACCAAGCTTGAGGAGCTTGTCTTTGAATATTTCAATTGGTTCATAATGTTCCTGCTTCACTGTGATGTTGGATTTATCTCTTCTAACCTGATCATTAGTGTTGAAGATGGATTCAAGGGTCACCAAACCTTTTGGTAGTTTGTTAGACTTTAATTGCATTATCCGATCACCATATTGCTGATCAAACTTGCATTGATTTCCAGCAGAAAATTCTGCTTCTTCCATCAGAAAGTGAATTATTTTTTCATCACTGTCAAAAATATGACAACTTATATTATTATCAGGTATCAAAGGTCTGAAAACTACCTTTCACATATTGTTGCACTTGTATGTTATGAATTTCAGTTGGGATGTCAAATTGTGATCCCATGGCAGCAAGTTTATCAACTTGATTATTTTGATTTCTGGGTACTGATTGTAGATTAAATGCATCAAATTCTTCAATTAAGTCCCAAACACGGTGCTTATAGAATTTCAGCAAATCATTTTTTGTTAAATTCAGATTTCTAACCTGATTTTACTATCAACTCAGAGTCACCAAACACCTGTAAACATTTGAGTTTCCTTTTTCTGGCCCACTCTAAACCATGTATCAATGCTTCATACTCAACAACATTATTAGAACAACTAAAAAAAAATCTAAACGCTGAATAATACCTATCTCCTTCAGGTGATATGAGCACTGCTCCTCCACCAGCACCTATTTTACTCCTAGACCCATCAAAGTACAGATTCCAAAGCTGATCAATTTGTTGTTTTGGCTATTTTTCCTCGTCGACCAGATTTGGAATAGTAACATCGGGCTCCTGAATCATATAAATGCCCAAACCTACCTCGTCCATAAGACTGAACAGGTCAACCTCATGATTCTTGGCTACCCACTCATCTAAATTAATATCAGGTATGCCTTGTATAGGTACAGTGGGGTCGAGGATCATGGATTGATCCTCCCGATCATGGAAAGCCAGGTTTGCATTTATAGGATTTGGCACATAGGGCTCGATATGGTCTTTAGCCTGTGGTTCTGAAAAACATGTGCGACCAGTCTGATGACAGATAACCACCTAGTTTTGCAGTGAAATCTCTAGACAAGCAAATGGAAAATAAGGTGGGAGATCAATAACATAAATATCCTATGGAATTTGAAAGTTTAGACAAGCATGCAATGTAAGAGGAAGATTTTTGATAACTCCTATAGACTTAATGGTCGTGCATCCAATTAAACTACCCCTTTTGACAATGGTTCATACTCAAGTCTTAACTTGTCTACCAGATGTTTAGGCATAATTGAGCCACTTGCTCTTGAATCTATCATGTAGTTATGCACTATGCTATTACCAATTATCAGACTAACATAAAAGGGTGGTGGTTTTACCTCTTGAGTTGGCTGCCCCTTTTTGTTGTCTGGACTGTTCACAAGAACTCTTGGCTACTCTTTAGTTGTTTCGTTAGAAATATATATCCTAGCCAGAGCCTCCTGCAAACCTTGTTTCTGCCTAGGTAGGTGTAATGCATCCAACATGGTGATGCTAAAAGTTGCCTTTGTCATATGATCTACAATGTTAAAAGATGGAGAACTAACCTTGTGCTGGGTTTTAGGAACAACAGTCTCCTTCTACACCGGAACTGGTGGAGTTCTCGGTTGTTCTTTAACTGGTTCAACTAGTTTTATATTTTTATTTAGCAGTCTTAGGTTGTTTTCTTGGTAAAATCTAGACATTTTGTGAAGAAAAGGGTTGTGATTTCTCTTTATCAGCTGTTGAAACTTGATTTTTTTGCTAGACAACTAGTTGGTTAACTTTATCAACCTGCCGTTTGTCACTTTCTGGTTGTTGTTTGTCAGAAACAACTTGTTGTCTCAAGTCTGTTGCTCTTTTCTTGGATCTTGTGTTTGCTGCAATAGAAGTGGCTGACTTATTTTGACCTTGTATCTGATTTACCTCACAAAATTCATTGCCTTGCCAGTTCCTCATGGCAACATCCATATCAATCTATTGTGTTTGATCATTCTGATCATTGCTATCTTTTGTTGTATTTTCCGCAGCTGCATAATTGCTCTGTACCATCAAGGCCTGATTGATCATTCCATTCATGCACGTGGCCTGATTATGAGGTTGATTGCATTGGTAACACCATACGTAATCTTGTGCCAAGTTGTTTTGAATAGGTACGAGCTCCTTAGAGGAGCTGGCAGCATTCTGATTCTGATTGTATGGTGGCCTAGGATTAAAATTCCTTTGTTGTCCTTGATTATCTACATGATAGGGTGGTCTATTAGGCTGAAAAGGTGCTTGGTAAGGCCTAAAATTATGGTTTTGTTGCCTCTTAAGACTGACTAAATCATTGCTAATCGTCTGCAATAATTTTTCCATTTCTTGTTGATTTCCCTTTAGCTCTTGGAAATCTGATTGTGTTGGAAATACACCATTTTGAATAGTTTGTTGATAGCCTAAGGTTGGTTCTACTAGAATTGAGGCAATAGGTGGCAGATTAATTGACATCATAAGATGAATATCTGGAAAAATTGGCATAGGTGGCCTTGGTGCAATTTTACCAACCTGTATAAGGTTTTTTTCTACTCTAATAGCGATGTCATAGGCTGCTAGTAACATTAATCCACCCATTGATTGTATCATTAAAGCAATATCACTATTCAATGATCTAAGATAATATAGAAAAGCATGATCTGGAGTAGTTCTTACCATTATTGGAATCCTATTCTAGGTCTGTTGAAACCTAAAATTAAATTCCATCAATTGTTCTTGTGGTGCTCTCTTTATAGTCGTCATCTGCTCGACTAGAGATAGATTATCAGACTTGTCAGAAAATTGTTTGCTCGGCTTATCTCCTAAATCATCCCATGTCGCGATAGTATTAACTAGTAAGCCACCAAACCATTGAAGTGCTTTACCCTTGAAATATGCTGCTAACAGCCTCAACGCCACATTCTCTCGAGTCACATGATGAACTCCACACAGTGAAGCCATATCTCTGATATGCTCTATTGGCATAGTCTGCTCTTCACTAGTGAAAAAGGGTAGAATCTTAAGTGCTGCAATTGGTATATCATCATGATGAGATAGATTCAATGGGTTGCCCCCATTGAATGGTACAAATGCATGCGCTCTAGCCATTGGAGCTGTTGGTATTCTGAAATTCGTAGCTTGTAAAACTAGTACAGGTGAAACCGATGCTTTGTAACTTGGTGAAGCTGAATGTGAACGTGACTGCTTTGTTGATGATTTGTATCTTCTTCTTGATTTGTATACTAATGGTTCCATTCTGAAGATTGGAGAAAATGATAGGTTTCTTGAAGGCCTTCTAGGAGTTCTCTTGGTTGTCCTTCCTCTTCTTTTTGGTGAAGACAACTGCAGATATTCAAACGGAGAAGAACTTCTTCTCGTCTGAATATTTCTCATAAGCTATTTGCTACTGATCTACTTTGAAACTTAAGAATGGAGTCACCAGGTATTTGATATTTATCCTCTAAAAGGTTGAAGTACTACTGTATATACCAAAACAACATATTGAAACTGTTAAAATAATGCTCTAAATTGTGATTTAGAGTCCCACCGGGCGTGCCAAAAATTGTTATCAAATGGATTGCACCAGAATGCTTGAATAATTAAATTCAGCATTCTGTTGAAACATGAGAACTATCTTCAGGCTGTGGGTATTCCTATGGTGAAGATATGCCTCCAGATTCTAGGCTGGTTCCTATATGATTATGATGATTAATAACTTGAACTTGTTGGGAAAGAAAGAATTAGTCTAAATACAAAACTGGAAAATTTAACTATGGTGATGCACTAGAAGAATCTAATGTGCAGACTTAACTCACAAATGATTATCCACTACTTTTATCTGCACAACCTGATCTAAAATCTTGATCACCTAAATGCTTTAAACATAGGCTTTGATTAAAAACAATCTTTGAAGGAAAACATGGTTTTCACAACTAAATTGTTTAATCATTAACATGCATAGTGTTTAACCAATGAATTTAAACTAAGATGCATACAAAAATCTATCAAGGAGACAAAAATATTAAAGGTCTAAAAACTAATAAAATAGTAATTCTTCGATCAAATCCTACATAGCAATGATGCTTGAAATCTTGA
>CM021101.1:414505200-414691854 GCA_007115665.2 Sequoiadendron giganteum | reverse complement strand
CTCTTTCGAACACCACCTAAATACATATCAAGGATTTGGATTGCATTGAATGTGTTACCACTATTGTTCGAAAATGATTATCAGTAACTTTAGAAAAGGATCAAATATTTAATGAGTTTACTAAGCATCCTCTATATATTGTACACATAAAAAAAGATGTCTTTCATGGTTGATTAAATTTATGTTTCACGGGGGTGGATTGACAGGTGGATTTGGTTGGACAGTTAGCTTCTCTAATGCAACCATTATTGTGACATCTAACCTTGGAGTAGAGCATTTATTTGAAGATCTCTCTAGGTGCACATCCATGCAAGTTACCTGAATAAGAATGATGCGACTAGTGAGAAAGCACTTCAAGACAACTATTAAAGAGACTTGATGAGACAATTTTTTTTCATCCTCTTAATAATGTTGAAGAAATGATCTAATCGACCATTGGAGATTTATCTCCCAACTACGATTGAATTTCAAAATTGGGAAACAAAGAAAAATAATAATGTCTCCTCATCATTTGGTATAGTTGGTTGCTATATGATAGATAATGGTTGTTGTTCTAGACACATCTTTAGTCAATGATGCTTTGATTTAATTTCATATGAATAAGTTGGTTGATCCACATAAAATATGGTTTGGTATTGGGATTAATCAAGGAATGTCACTGGTCAGTTGGAGTGCAAGCAAGGATTTTTGTTCATACTTGTTTCAGTGGTGTTAAAAAGCATAGGGTACCTAGTGAAGCAATAAATGCTAAGTTTGATCAAAGTTGGCTTAGAGTAAAGATTTAAGGAGGGGACTTTCTCATATTTGATGCTGTGAGACCGATAATAAAATAATACTTGTATACACCTAAAATCGGTCAGGATAATTGATTAATTAAATATGAGGTATTTAATTAATAAACCCTCTTGATTCGTCTACTTATAAATAAATTGAAAAATTTATTTATATAGTTCACTTTCTTAAATTCTTTCTAAAATCATTTTCTTCATGATTTAATTAAATAAACAAATCTAACTAATTTGTTTTATTTGATTAATTCCCTCTCATTAAATTTGAATTTCTAAATTCAATTTTGTCACATTTCTACATAACTCTCTAACCTCCTTCCACCTCATCATCCACATCATCAAGTGTCTCATGAATTTAAATATCTCTAATTTTTAAATGGAATTATCATCAACAAATTTAAAGAAAACTTTGGACACTTGGCTCCTCCATTTCATTTATTCTTCTAAACACTTGGAAAAGTGCTCTTTTAAAGGGAACCATCTCCATGATTCTCTCTAACTTCTTCATCCTCCACTATTCATCTTTCCAGCTAAAATCTTGACAGTCAAATCCTGCCACATTACAATATGCCTTGGAAATCCTATAAATATAGCATCATTCTCTAGCATTTCATATCCCATATTTGAGAAAACTTACTCTGTAGAAATTATCTTTGAGCATTTAAGAGCATTAGGGAATTTAGAAGCATATTGATTTAGAATCATGGCTTAGTTGTTAGCTACATTTACATTATCATAGTAGTTTTATACAACATTTGCATCATAATCTTTAGCATCATATCCACTATCATATCACCATTATCATTCACAACATGTCACATAGTTTATCCTCATGCAGGGATAGGTTTATTGTATCTTTCAACATTCCATTCTTTCAAGTTGTCATTCTAACAATCATAGTGCATACAAAAATCTGAGAGCCAATATGATTTAATGAATCCCCGAAGATAGGAGACAATGAAACAATTTTAGGGATTTTGTTGTGTTTCAATTCAGTTAGATTTGAGCAAACTTACTCTACAGAAATTATCTTTGAGAATTTAAGAGAATCTAGAGCATTTTAGCATTTGGCATAGTAGAAGCATATTAATTTAGAATCATGGCTTAGTTGTTAGCTATATTTATTTTTATCATAGTAGTTTTATACAAAATTTGCATCATAGTCTTTAGCATCATATCCATTATCATATCACCATTATCACTCACAAAATATCACATAGTTTATCCTCATGTAGGGATAGGTTTCTCGTATTTTTCAACATTCCATTCTTTCAGGTTTCCATTCTAATAGTCATAGTGCATACACAAATCTCTAGAGCCAATATGATTTAATGAATCCCCGAAGATAGGAGACAATGGAACAATTTTAGGGAGTTTGTTGTGTTTCAATTCAGTTAGATTTGTGATTTCAATTCTCTAATATAATACATTTCATTGATTATGTGTTGTTATTTACTTATTTATACATTCACATGATACATTTTTTGGCGCCCACCATGGGCCCTAGCCCCTATTTTTAATATTTTTGAGAAAGTGTGTCTACAAGTTTTGACGTGAAATCTTTTAGTGCAACTGTGAGTTCTTTTAGCGCATGCGAAACATCCTCTAGCGCATCTAGGCCTTGTTCTGGCACATCCAACCTTTTGTTCAATGCATTCAGACTATCTTTTGATGCATACAAGGGGTCTTTTAGCACATTCAGTATTTATTTTAGCGCATTCAACATATTTTCTAGTGCATACAGTAGTTTATTTAGCACATAGGAGTGATATTTTAGCGTATCTAGTTGTTGTTTTGGCGCATCTGGTTTTCTTTGCAAATTTTTCAAATTCTGGAAGCTGATTAATAGCTCTTTGTCTTGCAGGTATTTTAAACGCTATCAGAGACTTTTTTGAAACTATAAGAACATTGTCAAAAACAAATAATCTACAACTACTAAGGGTTGTTTTGCAGGGACTGGAGTTATTTGTTATTTCTTTTGATTAAATTAGGAACCTAGTTTAATTAAGAGGTAAATGAACACCATGTTTGTTGTGCCTGTAGAGTGGTAAGTATATTCTCTCCCCTTAACTGGGTGATCAAAAATCCAAACCCATTCTTTTCATTTTATTGCAATTTTATCTTTAGAGGCCCTGCCTGGTGGGAAAAAGTAATCACCCCAAGGAACAACCCAACCGGGAACACACTAAAGACAAGCGACTTCCACCTAGTATATAAGTGTGAGTACTTGAGGAAAGTTCAAGTATCATGAGGATTATTCTGACAAGAAGGGAAACGATGGTCTCTTGACGTATGGATGATCCCCCATGAATAGAAAGCCTATACTAGAACCTTCTTTTTATAGTAAGCCAAAATTCAATTTCTATTTGTTGGTGCAAGAGGTCTAACCTCTAAAGTTGTCCCATATTCTTGTGGCTTTTAATAAAGATGAAAAGTTTGTCATGGGAGATTCATGAGAACTGAAGCTTGGCTGACCCGAGAAGTGAGTGTCATGGAGGGGAACCAGTGCGGTCAAGCTTCTAATCATCCACTAAAAGTAAGCACAGATGGAGTAAAATCCAAGTGGGAATCCAATGAATATTCTCCTACACAGCCTTAGAAATTGTACTTGTTTGATGTGTCTTACATGTGTGTTTTAAAATAACATTCAAACAAACATTACACACATAAATGTACAACCACTGATTCAGAAGAAAATCCTTTTAAACAATCAATTCCCTACCATAAAAATGAAAAAAATCAATCAAACTGTCAAAACAGAGAACATTTTCCAGATTAGCACATAGATTCCCTGTTCTGACACATATACTACTTTTTCTGGTGCATCTAAGTCATTTTCCAATGCATTTAGTCTCTATTTTAGCACATCTAGGTCTTTCAATTGAAATCTCATCTAGGGGTAGCCCAACACATCACTGTCTAGTTTTAGTGCATCCAGCCTATTCTATGGTGCATCTAAGTCCTTTTCTAGCACATACAAACCATCTTTTAGCACATGGAGTCCATGTTCTGGCACATGTAGTCTTTGTTCTAGCACATTGAGTCCTTTTTCTGGAGCATCTGAGGGGCATTCCAACGCATCCAGGTCATATTTTAGCGCATCCATGCAATCTTCTAGTGCATCCATACCCTATTTTAGCACATCTAATTAATCCAAAACCAGAGAGTTGAATTCACTGTCTATCCAAAATTTAAACTCACAGTTCAAGATCCTTTTCAAAATAGAATCATTCCTTAGTCACAACAAAGTTTTGAACTTGTTGAAACTAACATTTTCAAGTGAAATTATCTAAAATAAACTAATACCTAACACCTTAAAGTGTCTAAACATCCATCATGCCCTTGATTATTAAGCTAAGTTTCCTCATCAAGATCTATCATCCTTCATCATGAAACAAAGCTGTATAACCATATTTAACTCAGTCTTATCAATAGAATTTATTTTATTTGACTTAGTTATTATCCTTGGCACTCCTCCACACAAAGATCTAAGTTTAGTCAAATTGTAACACTTGTATGCTCGTTCAAACAAGATCACAAAGGCGGAAACTCAAAACACCATGGGTGAAGCTAAAGAAAATCCATTTCATAGACTCCATACACCTCAAGGTGGGGAAATAACTGAGGAAGACATCCAAATTGCACAACAAGCTCCTAACTTCCACAAGTTCATAGAAAACATTTTGGAAAAAGATGGAGAAAAAAACCTTTTAATGTTGGCTAAACAAGGTGTCAAATTACCTGATGACTTTGATGTTAATCAACTGAAACGAGCACCCAAAAGGATTGAAACTAATCCACCAAAAATAGATCCAGTGGTTTCCTTAACCAATCAATTGCTAAATCTGAAAAAACAACTTCTTGAAATGCAAAGGGGAACCACAAAAAGATACTTGATACAAGACATCTACCCATATCCTTTCGATCAAACTATAAACATGATACCCTTTCCTAAGCATTGTGAATTCCCAAAGTATGATAAATTTAATGTTAAAATAGATCCTATAGATCCTGTGAGGGAATTTCGAACAATGAGCCTTGAGTTTGCACATGAGGAAACTTACTTGATGAGACTGTTCCCACAAAGCTTGGGTGGACAATGTATGCAATGCTTTTCACAACTTCCACCCAGAATAAGGTCCTTTGAAGAGTTGGTTAACAAATTCATAACCCAATACTCTTATAACATCCAACACAAAATTACCATGAAATACCTTTGCAATACAAAATAGAAAAAGGGTGAATCATTCCTCATATTTTTGCAAAGATGGAGAAGATTGTTTGCAAGATATCCTCGTGCCATACTTGAAAAGGAAAAGATGGAGATCTTCATTGACAATTTAAATGATGATATGAGCTATAGGCTTGAATTACAATACCCACCTACCTTTGAGAAATTGATTGAAAATAGAATCAAAATCGAAGAAGCTTTGGTCAAGAGAGGAATCTTGAATATTTACAATGAAAACAACTCAACAAACTCCTCTAACAGTTATAACAACAATGATAAACCAAATTTTTGGCAAAGAAATAAGAATGCTAGTCATAATGATGCTTCAGGTGAAACACAAAACACAAAATTGGTGTTTAACTTGACATAAACTGCCACCAAGACCAATCAAAACAATAATCCAACCTACAATCAAATCAACAACCAAAACACCAATCAAAACAACAATTCAAACAAATTTCAAATTTAAACCACCACCATATTGAATGTCCTCAAATCGAAGAAGGTTCACACCTTTGGGTCAGTCACTCGAATCAGCATTAAAGGAGCTTCTTGTAGCCAAGGTTATAACATTACTAGAAGTAAGAGATTGGGAACCAAGAGTAAAACCTTCATGGTGGAAAAATGCACATTATTATGACTTTCACATAAATAAAGGGCATAAGACAAATGATTGCATGCAACTGAAAAAATTGGTACAAGATTTGATTGATAGAAAAGAAATATTTATAGAAGGACCCCAAACAAAATATGATCATGGAGTTTTTAGGAATCCTTTGCCAAATACGAAAAAGGGGGAGTCCTCTTCATCAAATACCAAAGGAAAAAATGTAAACTATGTTTATGATTCCACGATTCACCATATTGAAGTAGTTGAAGATCAAACCAAGGATATCAAAATCAAGGGCCCAAAAGACACTATTGTACCTAAGAATCAAGTTAATGACATCACAATTGAGCATAAACAAAGCACTATTACAACTGAAACTCATCTTCATGACATTAACACCGAATCACATCAAATTAATGACATCATACCATTAAATCTGATCACAAACTTTGTTTCAAATGATAATCAGATAAATTTTATCAAAATCAAAGAAAAACAAGACCATCAACCAGTTAATCTAACCACAAGAGGGTAGGCCAAAGTAATATTGAAAGGAGCTACATCCAAAACACCTGTTACCCCTGCAAGCCAATACAACATAGTTGATCAATTGTAGAAAATCCCAGCTCAAATATCAATATTGGAACTGCTAAAAATTTCACCAACTCACAAAGAAATTCTAGAACAAGCTCTAGTAGCCACCACAATACCAAATGATCTAGAAGTTTTTGAGTTCCAAGCTATGGTGGGACACTTGACCGTACCTCATTTCCTATCATTTTCTGAAGATGATGACGTATCACTTACCCATTCGCACAATACTGCCCTCCACATTAAGGTTTTGATTCACAAACATTGGGTTAAAGGTGTTCTAATTGATGGAGGAGCTGGTTTAAATATATGCACTTAAAAACTTATCCATGCACTAAGATATTCTGAAAAATGTCGTTGATGCTAGAAGAAAAATAACTATCAAAGCCTATGATGATGAAGAGAGATCTTCCCATGGATTGATTGTGTTACCAATTCAAGTGGGGCCAATTATGAAAGATATAGTTTTTCAGGTATTAGACAAATATTTGACATACAACATACTCCTGGGACATCTTTGGATTCATGAGATGCAAGCAGTGCCATCAATGTATCACCAATGCTTGAAATCTCCTTTCAATGGACATGAAATCACCATTTTAGTTGATTCTAACAACCCTCAAAATTGCAACATGCTCAAAGCAGTTCAAGATTCTTTTGTGCCCCATAACAGAGAAGCTAACACTTCTAGTTCACCCGAAAATGAAAGAAAACTGAATTCCTCAAAAAAATGGGTTAAGAAAAGGGACCAATCAAAAGATAAAGATATTAGCGGCTGTACTTTATCAAGTAACGAAAGTCAAACAAATTATTTGTCAAATCAGATTGAGGAGAAGGTTTAGTCAAGAGACAAAGACGTTGGTGATTCCTCTCCATAAAATCATGAAAGCCAACTAAATTCCCTATCAAACTAATGGATTGAATACATTTGGCATTAACAAAAATATATCATTTCCATATAGTTACATAATCATTTTGCATATCATACATACATTAGAATGCATTACAAACATCATTCATCCATCCATGCATTACATCATAATATTTGCATTAGAAAACACAAAAAAAGTACATGGCATCTCACTTGCATAATCAAACTCATCCCATTTAGTATAGAAGTATCATATGTGTGCACTAAGAAAATACAAAAACATAAGGGGAATCACATTTCATTTGCATCCATCTCATAGCATAAAAGCATCATAGCGTAGGAACATATAGAATCATAATTGCATCCATACATCATTATCACGTAATCATATAAACCATCACAACATACAAAATAGAAAGTAAATGCATCCATCATAGGCATTCATCATAATTAAAACGGACATGGACATCATATAGATCAAAATCATCATCACTGCATATCATATAAATCTCAAAATAATCATGTCAAGTGTACAAGGATATCTAGATATGTGAAGATATATAACATCAATAAGATGGCAGAAACCATAATGTCTTAAATTAGTGTATACATCGTCAAATGTCTCAAAGTAAATGAAATATCAAAGTATCAAAGCAATGTGCTGCTCCCCCCAGATGGTGTTGGCCTTGTGCCTCCTCCACCTCTTGTTGTACCCGATGGTCCTACACCTGGATCTCTTGAAAGTCGTTGTGTCACACCCCTGCTGACAATCCAAGAATAGCTCTGCTATGATATCGATTGGGCATAAATAACACGACACTCTGTAGGCACTTCATCATAATATCACTGTCTGTAATACTCTACCTCCTTGGAAAAATGGTGAAGCTCTCTCAACATATCTCCCATACTGGATCCCTTGGCCACTCTCTGAAGTCTATCAGCTACAACCTCTGCCTATTCATGCCGCTATCTTGTGGTATCCCTCTCAGTTGCCAAGGTAGTAATCTGGGTCTATGCCTATGCTTGTGCCTGAACCTATGCCTGTGTTTGTGCTAGCCGTGTCTATACGCGCACTAGCTTCCCTTGTAATGCTTGAACTTGTGACTGTAACGTAGCTATTTGAGTCTACTACTACTATGAAGGCACAATGATCTAAATCTGTGAGGGCTCTTCTTGTTTCTATCCTAATGGGACCATGGACCTCCTCCTCCTAGGCACTCTAAGATCTAAAACCTACCGAGCTCTACCCCCACCTCTATTGGAAACAAGGCACACTGAGATGGGGGAGTGAATTAGTGTTGTGCAAAAATTAACTTTAACAATCATTAATTCACAACATTAATAACATTCAATGGTAATGCATAAATAGAAAAGTAAACACAACACCATAACACCAAGATTTTTATGTGAAAACTATTAGGGGAAAAATCATGGTGGATGGCCAATCCACAGGTATGATTTTGAGTATACTAAAAAAGAGGATTACAAAAGGGGAATGCACTTGCATATAGGCGCACTGCCTAGAGCTCATTACTCAAAGAAAAGAGTTCAGATTAAAACCATTTGAGAATTTGAATTGAGATGATAGCATCTAAAATGCCTGATTACATTTTCATATTAAGTACAATAATAGATATACTCCTTTACAGACTGATTCTATAATTATGCTCTGCTCTGCTCACACAGACAACACAGATCTTCTATGTGCAAGTGAAATTGTGCTTTATCGCACCTCTACTCTGCTCTAACTCAAAATTCAGACACTTACACAATTTATACATCATCCAAAATGATACAATTGATCAAGTATCTATATCCACAACATAGGATTTGATTAGACTTTGTTGGCTTCAAAAGAACACAAGAGAATTCCAACTGTCGGCTCACATTATGAGAAATATACAATGCGTACCCTTAATGATCGGCCACAACTTGGCTGGGACCCAAATAAAGATATACAAACATTGAAATACTTAAGTAATAATTTCTCAGACATGCATGAATTAATACATTCATGATGTTAGCCTTAATACAAGAAAAACTGAGAACATGATAACCGAATCTCCTATCTTTCACATGAACTGATACGAGCCGTTGTGCTTCAGATAAAACAAAGATAATATGCAACAAATATTCCTTAAGATGCACAAAGAAAAGTGATAACTTGAAATCATCTTATAGATCGATGAACACTATGCTACCCAATACACTATTCTTGCTTGACAATCTTCAATCTTCCTAACGGTATGCACAAATGATGGTGCATGGATCTAATCATCAATTATGGTTTCCATCAATGAAAATACCAAGTGATAAATGTAGTGTCTCTACCAAAAAAATCCACCATCATCTCCATCTCCATCTCCATCATCACCACCACCACCAACCCTACCGCCTCCACCTCCCTACTCCTCCTCCTCATCTCCTCCATCCCTCCTCCTCCTTGGAGCTCGATGTGCTGGTCCCCTCTTGACATCCTCCAATGCTGACACATGGTCATCTGGACCAGAGATCCCAGGGAAGGGATGTGTAGCGAAATACTAGGCATACTCATCAGTCATGGAAGCATCAACAATATTTGGATGATAAGACCATACCCATGGTTGTAGATCAAAATACTTTGCATAATTTACCTCATAATATATCACAGGCCCCAACTCATAAGTATCTTGTCATTGGCATGCATATGTAGCCACCCCCTAGGGCATGCTCTAAACTCTTCCAAACTGTCACAACACCCTCATAGGTAGAAATCTCTCAATGATAAACTGCGTGTGACCAATAAAAAATATAGAAGTGCAAACATAAGGCATCTCAATGCCATCCTCGGCCCACTGCTCACAATCTAGGTAAGGTCGCCAAATCACAGTGTCCATATCATCTAGCACCTGATGCCAATACTCTAGTTTTCCCATCTTATGCTGGACAATTGGGCCAGTATATCCATATATGTAAGGCCTCCAGAGTGAACAATATATAACTGCAACTGGCCATGTGACAGCTATGTGCTCCCACACCCATATCTGCAATAAGGTAACTCCAACAGACAAGCTAGAAACTCTGAGATAAATCACCTGGTGCAAATCATGATATAATCACACTTGCATGCAAGAACCCCAGGCATATTTGGTCCCCTGCAATATCATCTACTCTAGAATGTGATCCCAACCAATGGATAGTCCCTTCAACCTACGACCAGGACATAGGAAATCACCCACAAATCTAGCAAGCACACTAGGCAAAGGCTCGTATGAAGTGACCATCTCCTACCAGGGTATCTCGTACCCATTGATCTGATCATTGTGGAATATCCTCTACAAGGCGTTTGTCCCTCCCTACTCTATCTGATCATATGTGACGAGATCCCCATCAACTGGAATCCTCAAAATCCGATACATGTCCTCGAGAGTGACAGTCATCTCACTAGTTGGTAAATGAAAGGTGTTGTGGTCATTGTGCCACCTCTTCACCAAAGCTATTAGTAGTGCCCTGTTAATTCAGTATTGGGGCATGTGAATCAAGTAATAAAATCTGCATCTCTCAATAAAATTTATATCTTCCTATACTAGCTATGGGATCATATCCTACGTCTTCAAGAATCGCTCTCGAGACATCAACACACAAAAATCCTCCTATCATCATGACATATCACAAATCAGCATGATATCAAATCAAGCAATCAGTCAACCTATCATTGATCCTCGCCTATCATGAGGTCAATCTATCATCATCCTGTCATTGATTCTCACCTATCATGAGATCAATCATCATCTAAACTATCAACATCATCAAACATCGAAAATGAGGACAAAAATCAAAATTTCATCATTCTAGTCTAAATGCACTAAAACAGTCATTCTATGCATCGAAAAACATGGATGCACTAGAAAATTTCATGAATGTGCTAGAATAGAGCATCAATGCACTAAATTTATGAATGCACCACCAAATTTCTTCAATGCGCCCTAACAATCATTCTATGTGCTAAATCTCCAATGCACTAACTAACCTAATGCACTAATCTATGTCATCAATGCACTAATTTTCCTATATGTGCTACATAAACATTCTATGCGTGAAAAAAATTCTTCAATGCGCTACAAATCTTCATCTACACGCTAAATCATCTATGTGCAAAAGTAAGTCATCTATGCACTAAAACTCTATTTTCTATGTGCCAAAAGAGGCTTCACAAGCGCTAAAATGTAAAAACCAAAATTCAAATATGAAAAAATGCGAAAAAAATTATGTCAAATTCAAAATGTGGGTTACCAAGGATTCTTACCGGAGGACCATACGTTGTCGGGCGGTTGTGGCATCATGCATGCTCAAATCGATGAGTTTCATGGGCGATCACCATTTTGTCTAAGTTGCTCAGCTCTCTCAGTTTCTCCAATTTTCAACTTACAAATGAATGAAAATGAGCTATTTTTCACTTTCTACCTATTAAGAGGGGTAATTAAAGTGGGAATTAAGGTGAGATTCATTTTATTTTTCAAAAGGGGCATTATTTCATCAATTCATCAACTTGCAGAATAAGTACTATCTATTGGGAGAGAAATCGTTACAACATCACAATATTTGAAGATCATCATCAAATCATCATCAAATCCTCCAAATTTTAGAAAATTAAAAAATAACAAAAAATCCTTGATTTATCTCTCGAGGGGGCATATATTCATCATCATTTGAAAATCAGTGTTTGGGGCATATTGAAATTTTCTGGTCAACAAATTTTTCTTTGAAGCAATGTGTAAACACATCACTTCAAAGAGAGGAAAAATGTATACACCTAAAATCAGTCAAGATAATTGATTAATTAAATACAAGGTATTTAATTAATAAACCCTTTTAATTCGTCTACTTATAAATAAATTGAAAATTTTATTTATATAGTTCACTTTCTTAATTTTTTTCTAAAATCATTTTCTTCATGATTTAATTAAATAAAAAAATCTAACTAATTTTTTTTATTTGATTAATTTCCTCTCATTAAATTAGAATTTCTAAATTCAATTTTGTCACATTTCTACATAACTCTCTAACCTCCTTCCACCTCATCATCCACATCATCAAGTGTCTCATGAATTTAAATATCTCTAATTTTTAAATGGAATTATCTTCAAAAAATTTGAAACAAACTTTGGACACTTGGCTCCTCCATTTCATTTATTCTTCTAAACACTTGGCAACGTGCTCTTTTAAAGGGAACCATCACCATGATTCTCTCTAACTTCTTCATCCTCCACCGTTCATCTTTCCAGCTGAAATCTTGATTGCCAAATCTTGCATCACAATATGCCTTGGAAATCCTATAAATACAACATCATTCTCCAACATTTCATATCCCATCTTTGAGAAAACTTACTCTGCATAAATTATCTTTGAGCATTTAAGAGAATTAGAGAATTTAGAGCATTTTAGCATTCAACATACTAGAAGCATATTAATTTAGAATCATGGCTTAGTTGTTAGCTACATTTACATTATCGTAGTATTTTTATACAACTTTTGCATCATAGTCTTTAGCATCATATCCATTATCATTCACATCATATCACATAGTTTATCCTCATGTAGGGATAGGTTTCTTGTATCTTTCAACATTCCATTCTTTCAGGTTGCCATTCTAACAGTCATAGTGCATACACAAATCTGAGAGTCAATATGATTTAATGAATCCCTGAGGATAGGAGACAATGGAATGATTTTAGGGAGTTTGTTGTGTTTCAATTCAATTAGATTTGTGATTTTAATTCTCTAATATAATACGTTTCATTGATTGTGTGTTGTTACTTATTTACACATTCACATAATACAATACTATTTGAGTAGTTCAATCAAAAGAGGCTTATGGAATGACGATATTTGTTGACAAAAGACATAGTCATGAGAATGCAGTTTGAAATCAAATTTAAATTAGACAAGGCAGGAAGTAAATTGGAGCGGCCCTAGTAATTTCCCAATTGATTTGAGGCAAACATTATAATTTTATTTTTACTGTGATATAAAAATGAGAATCTTGACGGTCTATCTAACATGATCAAACAAACTCTCTTGACATTACCAGTAAAACAATATTTCAAATCATTTCAAGAAAGCCTATGGGTCGCCGAGGTAGACTGGCATTTTATCTCATAAATAGGAATGACTGTTAAATTCAAGAGTGGAGCATACACAATATGCAATGTATACAAGGAAGTTCTTAACCAATTTAATTCTAGGTTTAGTCTACATAACGATAGCTGAGTAGTACCAGTTTGGAAGCATAATATTATGGATGGAGTCACAAGAATTTTTCAATGGGGATGGCTAAGAACAAATTTAATGGTTCCAATCCTACAAATATATCATTCGCTTGATCATCTGGCATTTTTTTATCCTTTGATATAAAACATCAAAGGTTGCAGAGATAAAATCCAATCTATATGAAATTGAAATCAGAGATCAGTTTCAAAACTCAAAGGGTCGGATGAAACTGAGACTCTCATAATAAGCACAATTTATTTTCAAATGAAACAAGGCGAAATAAAAGAAGTGGAAAAGTCAACCATAACTCTTCATTGGATTCTAATTGGAAATGATTGCGGGAGGTAAAAGTCCACCTTTGTAATTGATTTTAAAGAAACAATTACACATAACTGAAGGGGGGTATTTCTAAGGAATGTTATTTGTTGTAATATATTTTGATGGTAAGGGGATATTTTTGCTACTATTCTCCAGGGGAGAGGGGAATCATTTATGAATTTTAGTTATATGAAGGGGAAAGGGGGAATTTTTTGTTCTTTTCAAATACAATATATTGTATACAAATATAATGAGTCTATGAACTCATTGGTATGTTGGAGAAATAAAAAAATCATTTTGAATCTGTGTATTTTTCTGTATTCTCTTTGATTGTAGATTTCCTATGTGTTCTTTTCAATCAGCCTTTGATGTATTTTTTGTTATATCAAATTGTATATTGGTTTGTTGTAGAATGTGTGAATTCCAATTAATTCATCATTTGAGAAGAATTATTGTCCATTATTTTTCAGTAGAGTCATGTGTAGTTGGAGGGTTTTTATTGTATGGTCATACCAGATATGTAGAACACAACACTAGATACTCATATGTTCATTATTTGTGGTATTCATACCAAACTCTTCATTGAAGGGTAGGGCCATATTATTGGGTAAGAAGATGTGTGAGGGACCACTTAAGTCTTTGGTTAGAGGAAAAGCACTTGGGTGATGCTCTCCCTCTTGCAATTGGTTGTTGAGTCTTGCAAAACAAAAGTAGTGTGATCCATAGGTGGACACCTTGACCTTGAACTCTTGTAAGTTGTAAATTTTTATATGAACATGATCATGGATCAATTATAAAATTTATTGAAAAATATGAGCTTCATCTACTTGGGATTATGTAATATTATTTTATTCATGCAATGATATGTGGAAAATATTTATGTAATGTGAAATTGTGTTATTGAAAAGGAAAAAAATATTTCTATGTTTTTGGGAACTTGAGTTATTCACATTTAAGTTAAAACTTAGGTGAAAAATATTGGGTAAACTTTGGGTATGTTACAACAATCCACCCTCCCCAATATTGCTTGTTTAGGAAAGCAATCCTCACCTAAATACCGGGATCCAAAATAAGCTTGTAGAATTCCTAACATATCCACTGCATCTACTGGATAGAGACAAATTTGAGCTCAAAAAAACTATAAATAACTACCCCAGTGTAAATAAATCTACAAAACATAGGAGTCCCTATCCCACAGCCAAATTGGAAGTTCTCCATATTCAACACCCACTAACTTTGACTATGCTACACTGATATAATATTCACCATGCTAAGAATTATGAAGCAACTCATCAGGACCCAGTTGAACTAATGTGCAAAATCTATCACCACCTGGATCCCAACACATAAGAACCTCACATCTATCAAACATGAGAAGATTAAAGTATGTTGAAGTAACATCATCACAACAACACTCAACAACCTCTGTAAAAATCTCATGGATAGGATTAACACCCAACATAGGTGTAAGAAAATGCATAATAGATCCTCCTAAGTTGTTGATATAATACTAAAAAACAACCTCAAGACTGGAAATCCAACCTATGGGGATGCACACAATATTATTATGGTCATAGGGTTCCATAGTACCAGCCCTATCCCACTCTCCAATGTTGAGGAGATGATGCAAATCTCCTCCAAACTCTTGAATTGTCGCTATCCTTCAAAGGTTAAGAAAAGAATCCTTATCCTATGAAGTAGGAAAACCATCTTAGATCAACTTATGGATCAAGACTCCACCATTGTGGGCTATAACACCAATGCCATTATTCTCACTAAGACCATATGTCACTATATGTTGTAACCATGAACCATGCCCCTTAAAACAACCATCTAAAAGTAACAGAGTCAGAGTCCTGCAAGTTCTAGTTTCATCCTTCGAAGATGGAACAAATCCATCCCAAAATGGATGATATAAATCTCGGGCCATCCCACACTTATGCATCAACAAGTCATCCTTGTGGACTGAAAGAGAAGTGATGAGAACTCCTTACTATGCAGTCAAGGTGGAATGTTCTTGCTTGTGCCAATGATAGACTTGCATAGTCATAGGGAACCCATGCCTCATCACTCTCATCCTTAATTATCAATCCCAAAGGTGTATCACTTTGAAAATTATAAGAATTGCGTACCATAACCTTTTTTCCAAGGTTTCCTTCTATACTCTCCTATTAAAATTTCTCCTCCAATCTCAAGAGTTTAGACTCTTGATGTACTCCTAACCTATTATCAACATATGGAATTATCATGGTGTGGAGAGTGCTAGAATCTCCATGCAAAACCTCATCCATATCCATGGCTTGAGCCTCCAATGGGATCTCAGGTATCTCATGATCCACATGAGGTAAACTATGAGTACAAATATAATTTTCAAAATCATACCTATCATCATGCACATGCACATTCGATTTCTCCTCATGCTTAACCATCGCAAGAGACTCCTCACTCAAATATTGAGTGTGAACAATATAATACTTCACATTACTATCTTCTTCATATGTTTTAGCTAATATAGGTGTTTGAACTACTACTGTGGATGATGAAGAATGAGTCAAACTCAATTATACACAAAGCTCATCAATATGAATTTTTGCTTCTTGAAGGGCCACTTGAGTGGACTTCAAGGAACCCCTAGTGTGCATAATCTCAAAGTTAAGATGGTCAAATTATTCCTCTTTCCCTCTCAATGCATCTGAACATATTTCAACGAGGTTGAGGAGATGGTGATGATTTGAAAGAAGATGTAAATAGTCTAATTTCATTACCACCAAACCTTCTTTGATTACCTATAAACTAGCATGAGAAGATTCTTCTTCAATACATTTTTTTATTCTCTCAAGTTGAGCCTTCCAAAGGTGATCTTCAATCGTTTTGTGAATTCTATCATAATGTGTCAACACTACAACAATATTATCTTCATCAACCTTCAATTGGTTCTCCAAACTATGTTGACTATTGGCCTTATGAATAACTTCTTCTTCACATGAAGAATCATCATGTTGGTCTTGAAGCACTTGAGTTACACAACTATCTTCATCTATGTCACCATCCTTACACACTTGCTAATTTGGAACTAGGACAACACTAGTCCAACACACAAAACCATCTTCAATACCATCATTAGGTGTTATAACAAAAGAGGGTTGAATTTTCTCTTTGTACTCATCATCCAACTCAACTAACTCACTAGATGATGTCATGCATTTTTCATGTTGAGAAATGGGGATAAAGTTAGAGTCACACATGGAATCATCAAAAGAATCCAATTCTTCACAAGATTTATCAATCATAATCTCCAAATCACCCACTAGAAGACTTGTGTAACCTTTACCTATAACATCAATTAATTCCTTTCCTTGCAACCCAAAGTGTCTTCCTACTAGAAAAACACTATGTTGGTTCCATATTCCTTATTGAACTCTCATAAGTGATTAGGAGTCCAATCCTCTACCTATAAAGATGTAGTCACATCTAAGGAGTCATCCTTGAAATCAAATGTAGCACTGTGATCATCAAATGATTTGGAAACTCCACCATATCCATTCACATTGAGTCCACCACTAGGTGTTGATCCATGGGGTACACCATACAGAAATGTGAACCCATTTCCTAATGCAACATCTTCCTCATGAATGAAATTACTCTTGCAAGTGAATATTGCTCTTTAAATATGGCTGCAATATATGTTTGGATTTTAGATTCACTTTCCTCATTACTCGTCACTACGCCTTAAACAATGCAATACTGTTGATCAAGCCCCTCAAAAACACCTATAATTTGAAACTCACATTGAAGCAACTCATCTTCCTTATCCAAATGTTTAGGTTTTTCAACCTTCCTCTTATATGTTTTTTTAATGTCAAGATCCTTCATTAGCATATAAGTTCTTGCATTAACTCAAACATAGATTTATTTGTAGTCATATTTTCTTTACTTCTAAAAATTGTAGGTGCTGATATAAATAGTTGTGAACCTCTAGTAAATGAGTATTGGTCACTCACCAAATAAACAAAAAAATTATTTTTACTGATAACCCCTCAAGCTGGAAGGAAAAACCGAGCTCTGATACCAATGTAATATGTAGCCTTATTTTACCTTTGTCTTTATTTGTTTTGATGAATGTTTCATGATATAGTTGTAATATTTGATACAACTATATAATGCAACAAAATAAAATATGTTGCAATAATAATTTTCAACTCAAAAATAGAACATTACATAGGGAATACACAACTGAAAATTCCATATTTTATATCATCTTAGATATTTAGTATTTTCACAAAATATTGACAACCCAGTTCAAAAAAATCCCCTATTATCTAAAATAACAATAACTATAAAATTTGGGAGTTACAAATCATGAACTCACAAGTAAGATATGCCTTGAAACCCTTTAAAAATGGATGTCGGCTATAAGTAATACCTCCTTGATGGAAGAAAAGATGTCAACAAAGTGCTCTCCAACCCTATCTTTCCACAATAGAAGAGGTATTTGCAGCAATAGTAGTCTAAAACTCCATGTCAACTCAACTATAGGAAACTCTTCAATTCCAATATTTACAATATTAACAATCTCCAAATCCCTTGTCTAGATCAGCGAGGATTGACTTATACATCAACAAGCAAATCCTCCCAATCCAATCAATATATCTTCTAATTTCATGTTGATTCCTTCAAACCCTAAATATTAAATCTCTCCTAAAATTCGATGGAGCACAACAACAACCTCTAAATGAAGTTGTTTGCAAGCTGGCTTGGGATATCTTTGACTCTTGCACCGAGTTGTTCTTCTTGAGGGATTTCATCCTCAAAAAGCTAAGTGTTTCCAAGCTCTCCAGTCTCTTGCAAAAATCCTTAGCAAAATAATCTTCTCAATAATGAATGAATGAATGTACAAATGAGCTCCAAATGCCTTTTAATAATCCACAAACTCCACACCCTAATTTACATTTATATAACATTTTATTTCATTTAATTTTCCCTCCTTATATCTCCCTTGAATATTTTATTTAATTGGAAACAATACTTTATAAAATAAAGTATTCTTTTAAACCATTTAAATCCCTTTTTAATAAATCCCCTTTTTATAATTATTTAAAACACATGAAGTTAATTAATTTAAATTAAATTGATATTAGCATTATTAAAATTAAATGCATAAGACCATAATCAAACCAAGATTAATCTAGAACAATAATCTGCCATCATGCCCAATATAGTAACTATGCCAGCTAGCCATACCAATGACTTACTATAAATATTAAGTATGAGCAACTCATCCAAGTGACTTACTAAAAATAGTAAGTGTGGGTCAAAGTGTCTTGAATGGTCTCAGAAAGGCACACCAAAAATAAACTAGGACACTGAGTTGAAGAGTGCTGAAATAAGCACCAAAAGGCCTACTGAAGAGCCATAGATCACCCTCAAAGGCCCCCCTAAACACCATGTTGGCCTACATGGCATCAGTCAACTATCTAGGAAAAGGGGACATTACATAAACTCTCATGAAAGTATAAACAATCTCATAAACACATTAATTGGTGTCACTCTTTTACATATCTTTGAGGGGTTATAAAATAATGAATGAGGCTCTTGTAATCAATTGCTTGACACAAATTCCCATTTTAGAGGGCTCAATCATGTTTTCTAGTATTTATGATTATTGTCATGTTCAATCAAGATAACTATTTATCCTAGGAAGAAGTGATTGATAATCCCTACCCTGATAAAGATCTTTTACCATGTATTCTTAGATTCATTCCTAAGTCAAGTGATCCTAAACATAAATATGTATGGTTAGAATATGATGACATAGTCTATGGCCTAATGAAAGTTTCTATCTATGAGGATATTCTACATCATAAAGAGCACACAAAATTCCTTTTCACTATTATAAACATAAGAAAGAAACTATATGGAGAAATTTGATCCTCATTTGAATATGATGTTCCCTTGGAGAAACTTGCACATGTGGATGGTACTAAAACACCAACTAATCCACCTTTTGATGCTCCATCTATAAATGTTCATACTAACACAAATGATGTGTGCAAATTAATGAAGGAGAAATATAGTCATTTGAACTCTAAAATTACAAGGACATACACTAAGATTCCACCACTTCCCATTGCTTCTAAAAAGTTCAAATTAATCTCTATAAAAGAATCTTATAATTATTTTTAGCATGATCATTGATGTTTAATAGATACATAATAAATTGGCATGCTTAGTTGATAGATCAATCATGCCTTTTTATTGAATTCCACAATTTAAATCTTAAAGATATTATATTTATACCCTTCCTTACCCAAATTCCTCTAAAAAATGTACAAACAAGCCCTCCTATATCTATTTTAAATTCATCATCCATCATTATCAAGCTTCTTCCACAAGCATGTTATTATTGTTCTTGCAAGCTACTTGTAATGGCGTGAATTTGAATCCCTTGCAAATTCCACATTTACATACCTCCTACCTTAGAGAATTAAGTCCAATAATGCAGTTCCACACTCTTCATCCATTTTCCATCCACTTGTCAGTCTGTTTTCATGTCAGTGGGGGATATTCTATCTAGGATGCTAGCACAATGCACAAACATCTACACAGTACACTTTCATCTTGACAGGATTCCCACATCTGGAAACTACAGAGGTGCTACACTCCTCCATTGGAAATGAAGTGTAACATCTCTTTCCCTTCAGACTGAATTTGAATGAATATTTTTCCTCCATTTTCACCTTCAAATGACTATCTCTTCCATTCTCTTAGTCTCTCTTGAACTATTTATGAAACTCTCTCTTGATCTCTCTTGCTTCATTCTTGGTCTTCTACATTCTTCTCACAACATTATCAAGTTCTACTACCTCCATCGAAGCTGCAAGTTGATATTTTGTTGGCTGACTCCCCTTGTTGCAACAACGTTGGTCTTTGAAAGCTTATGAGATCTCTCCTCCTATTTTCCTTGAGTGCATGTGGTTGAAGGTGATATCAATCCATATTCATTTTATCTTGCATTATCATTTTCATATTGTAGCATATTGTTGTTCAATGTATTGCTTGGTATTGCTACTTCAATATCTTTCTTCGTCATATTTCTCCAATCGTTGATATATTGGTTGTCCGTGGAGGTGGAAACACCAAAGCAGGGGATTGACTACTACAGTCCTCTAAAAATAGCCCCAAAATTTTCGCATTCTTGTGTGTGTAGGCCATTTGTCAACTGAAGAACTTGAAGATATCAACTCATGGGTAGGAAGGTGTGCTTTCCCCACCCTTCTTTGTTAATTCATAGTTAGATTTGGCTAAAGTATTCTTCTTGTTAGGCTATCATTTTGTTCCTTTTTGTTTATGTCATCACATCAAATTATACCATTAGGTTGTTATTAAGTCTCCCTCAATCTTTGACTATACTTTACACTTTCTATCCGTACAGATGTCAATGCCCCATTGATATGCCAACACACTACACTATCGTTTGTGTCCCGTGATGTAGTCCTTTGGAAGTGAGCTGCCTAAGTTATAACCCATACTCTGGAAACTTGCTCACCTAACTTCCTTAAAAATTAGGGCTTGTTAAAGGACATAAACAACCTAGTTGTTCTTCCTTTCAACCTCCAAACTCTAAACTCTCTTGAAATAATTCTATTACTTTGAGGTAGATCAGGGTAGCCTATTTTTCTAGACCCTCCCATGACCTGGAGTCTTGAGTAGTTAGTCCCCCTCATCTAAATTTGGTGAACTTGACGTGAACTATCTTGGTTTTATTTCATGGTGTTGAAGGAATCTTCTCTCATGTTCTGGGTGTGTTGTAGGTGTGTGCATTGCAGGGCACCTAGCCTTGCAACCCAACCTACAACCCCTAGTAGTGTATATAGAAGATTCCCTAAACGTTTTGAAGAAAACTCTAGAATAGGTCACTATCAAATTGTTAAACCTTTGGGGTCTTCTGAGAATGTCCTTTTTGGTGTACATAGAAGATGGCTTCTTCATGCATCTTACCATTCCTTCTATGTAACCTACAAATGGGTCTCCTTTTGTAACCTTTACATCATAGGACTTTCCTATGAATTCCAATAGAGAGACCTCTCCTCTGTACATTCCCACTTGTATCACGGGAATACCATGACTAGTATTATCATTGATCCTATATGTCAAGTTGATGTTATTATAAAGGAGATTATGCTAATAAATTTCTACATAAGGATGGGTACGATGAATACACATGATACATACACATGATGGGATTTTTGTCCCTCTCATTTGTTCCATCACACTTTTAGTCTTGGTAAGGCCTAGGACTGTGAATTTCCTTTTCGACATTATCCCATAGTCTGATTTATTCAAAGTAAACGTAGAAATTCCTTGGCTAGTTTCCATGAACGCAATCCCTTCGATGATCCATAAATGTTTGAAATTCTCTCATGAGGGCTTAATGCACGTTTTGCACGACACTGGGTACAAACTTCTAATGTCGCATGGGGCCTATTCATTAGATCACTTCTAGTCCACCCTTATTGGTCTGCTTCCTCCAAGGATGAACCTATTGTATCACACCTACGTAAAATACAAGAATGGGGGAATAGAGTTGAAAGTGACCTATCCTCCCCCTTGTGCTATTTTGATTAAGGCTTCTATGATAGTCCTACAATAGGTTGCCTCTTCCTCCTTCCAGGAGGGGAAGGGGAAGTTTGCTCGTGCTTAGGAGCCTTCCTCTTCTTTTATTATTCCATCTACTCTTTCCTCTTGCCTTGCTACAGTGCCTTTGACTTTCACCTCCATGTATATCATGGGGAGTCTGATGGTTCCTACTTGGTTGAAGGCCAAGCATCAGGTGTTCAACCTTCTTGTCTTTCCCACGATGCCTCAACCCTTCATATATGCTAAGGGGAAGGGTCCCCGTGGAGTCACCTTTGCGTCTTGACCCCCATGGCCTCCTATTGCTCCTACCCCTAGGGTGGAAAATGGGAAGAGGCTTGCCATCGAGGCACTTGAGTCTGCTTCTCCACTAGTTGTTGCCTTTGTTCCTGCATCTCTTCCTCATGTTTTTATCTAGAAGTCACTCCCTTCATCGACAATGGTTGTGTTGGACACTCCCATGGCAGAATAGGAGCCTTTTTCTCCTTCTCAAGTCACAACTTTGAGCTCTCAAAGCTAAATAAACCACCTTGCATGTGAACGTAAGCATTAGAGGAAGGATCTAGCTACTGAGCAAGATATATTGAAAAAGGCAGAAGGGGAGCTGACAACTCCTGTTTCGGTGTCTCCTATTGTGTCCTCTTCTTTCCTTCTAATTTGGTTCCTATCACCTCAATCTTGTTTTTGGATGCCCTCACAAGTGTGGGTGACCCTCACCCTAAAAGGGTGCAAGTGTTCATCACTCCCTTGGTTCACTCTCCTCTCTTGATGTCACTTTTAGACATATCACCTTTTCCTAAGCTCGTGGATATGTTGAACACATTGGTGGTATCTACTGTGACTCTGTCCTTTGCTTCCTTTCCTTCCAGTTCTTCTATGGGGGTTCTACATCCTTTGATGAAGTGAAAGTTGGAGGGTGACCCTACTTCTAATGGGGATTGGAAGAAGGGATCAAATTATTTAAGAGATAGTTCTGCTTTGTCTTGTGTCATCTTAGTGATAGAGGCTACACAGTATCCCCTAAGTTTGTCATTGCCCCCAAGTCTTTCAATGAGGTTAGTAGTGGATCTCAAGTGCCTCCTTCACCCACCTAGTTGAAACATGACACTCCCGTCAAGTGCATGTTCAACTCAGTGGATGATTTCTTGGATCTATCGGCAATTTTTGCAAAATCAATGATGTCTACCTCACATTAATTGAGCAAAGAAGACCTCAAGGGGCCCTCTTCCTTAACCCTTGTCATATGAGAGTCAAAGGGTGCTCTCCTTTCTATCCCATCCTTGTAGGCTCATTCACCCTTTCCCTATAATGATCTAGATTAGGAGAAAAATGACATCCTAGTTGATGAGGACTAGGAGAGCACCTCTTCTTTATCTATAGATTAGATTTGTGTGTGTTGTGTTTTCCCCATGCTTATTTTATGTGTTCTTGGAGGACCCTTGTCACCCTTGTAGGTGCTTGGACATAGGAGTGTTTTGTGTCATAAACTTATTCTATTTGATACATCATTTTTCTATTTGTTGTGCCTTTATTTTTGATAATTGGGAATGATGCAAAATGTTGGGGGCATTTAGGCTTCCCTTCCATGTTGACCCAATTTTTTATTTTTATTTTGCTTTCATGTATCCTTCTTCATGATTTGACATAGTAGGGGATTGATGAAATTTCATATATATTACAATATTATATCTATCTATCTATATCTATGAGTAGTTCTGACCCTAAAATATCAGATCCCCCTGTCTCTTGATTTCTTCATCTTTACTTATGTTTCCTTTTCATCTTTCTCTCTTCTTTACTTGCTTTGTGATATTGTGGTGCCTATGTGTTGTCCCTCGTGTGTGTAAAAAAATTTCCATGATAACATCTTGTCATGTATCCCAGGACACAACATCACTTTATTCTCTCTCCTTACGATGTCACGTGCCTTTGTGATCAACACACACCATCCTAAGGGGGGCTATCATATTACTTCGATTTTCAAAAGGTGTATTTGGTGGTTGATGAATCCCTCATTGGAAATCCCTTATTTAAAAAAAAAAAAATTCTTCAACAAGGAACCCTAGCAGAATTTTCCTTTTGAAACAAATTCATAGAGAAAGAATCTGAAAACTTTCCTTTGATAAGGGAGTACTTTTTTCATGAAGAAGTGTGAAAAATTGCGCTTCTGAGGGATTATTATTTATTTTGAATTCCTTGATGAAAGAGATCTTTCAAAAGGATTCCTTGATACTAGAATCATTTACGAAAAATATCCTCGCCTTTCAAATATAGCATCCCTTGAGTGGACCCCTTTCTTTTGAAGGGTTCCCAAGAGATCCCTTTGAACGCTTCCCCTTTAATTGTTCACTGTTTGTGTGACTATTTGTCTACTTGCATGGATTTTAACTATCTAACATGTTTTGTCTATGGATTAACATGTTACTTTTCAGGACCAAGCACCTATGAAGCTAATTTTTCAATCAAGTTTGGAGGACCAAGCACTTGTAAGGGCCTATCAGATTCTGCAAAGCCTTTCACATTTGGCCTCCCTCAGGACCGAGCACATGTGGCACTTCCTATAGGACTGAGCACCTATAGAACCTTTTTTTCACCTTCTATAGGTTCAAGGGCCTGCGACACATTTTTTCAACTCTCCTCAGGACTGAGTACTTGTGGAACCATCTCCTCTTCCTATGCATTCAAGTGTTTTAGATTATTGTCTTCTTCCTTGATGGTTTAGGTATAGATTCCTCATCTTTCTCTCTAGTTTACTGTGAATTCACTGACACTTATGCTCACTAAAGTGGGGGAAAAATATAATGGTGTGAATTTGAACCCCTTAAAAATTCCACATTTACATACCTCCTACCTTAGAGAATTAAGTTCGATAATGAAATTCCATGCTCTTCATCCATTTTCCATCCACTTAGCAACCTAATTTTATGTCGGTGGGGGATATTCTATCTAGGACACTAGCACGATGTGTGGATGTCTATGTGACATGCTTTCATCCTAACAAAATTCCTGCCTCTGGAATCCACAAAGGCGTTACACTCCTCCATTGGATGCAAAGTGTAATGTGTCCCACCCTTCGAACCAAATTTGAATAACATTTTTGCTTCCATTTTCACCTTCAAATGACTACCTCTTTCATTCTTTCAGTCTCTCTTGAACTCTCTTTGGAACTCTCTCTTGATCTCTCTTGCTTTATTCTTGGTCTTCTACATTCTTCTCACAACATTCTCAAGTTCTACCACCTCCATTGAAGATGCAAATTGATACTTTTTTGGCTCACTCCCATCGTTGTTGTAGCAATTCCAATCTTTGAAAGCTTGTGAGCTTGCTCCTTCTCCCATTTTCCTTGAGTGAACGTGGTTGAAGGTGATATCACTCCATTTTCCTTTTATCTTGTATTATCATTTTTTATATTGTAGCATATTGTTGTTCAACATATTGCTTGGTATTGCTACTTCAATATATTTCTTTATCACTTTTCTCCAATCATTGCTATATTGGTTGTCGATGGAGGTGGAAACACTAAAGCAAGGGACTGACTGCGAAATTCCTCTAAACACAACCCCGACATTTTCTTGTTCTTGTGTGTGTAGGTTGTTCATCGAGTGAAGACCTTGAAGATATCAACTTGTGGGTAGGAAGGTGCACTTTCCTCATCCTTCTTTGTCAACTCGTAGTTAGATTTAGTTAAAGTATTCTTCTTGTTACAGTATCATTCTGTTCCTTTATATTTCTATTATCACATCAAAATATACCCATTAGGTCATTAGTAAGTATCCCTCAGTCTTTGACTATACTTTACACTTTTTTTCCATACAAACACAAATGCCCCACTGAGATGCCAATGCATCGTGTTGTCATTTATGTCTCGCACTATAGTCCTCTGGTAGTGAGATGCCTAAGTTATAGTCCAGACTCTGGAAACTTGCTCACCTGACTTCCTTAAACATTAGGGCTTGTTAAAAAGATAACAACAAACTAGTTGTTCTTCCTTTTAGCCTCCAAACTCTAAACTCTCTTGAAACAATTCTGTTAGTTTGAGGTAGATCAGGGTAGTCTATTATTCTAGACCCTCCCATGACTTGGGGTCTTGAGCATTCAATCCCCCTCCTCTACACTACTATCTTGAAATCTTGGAATTTTGGACCTTTGGAATCTTGTTAGAGCTTTTCTTTGGAATCCTTTGGAAAATTTCCCTAGTATTTTTATAGCTTCATTCCTCTATCCCTTTTTCCATCATGTTGTCTAGTTTTCTTCTTCCATAATCATTATATTTTTTCCCATTTCTCAATTTATTTTTTTCATACAACTTATCCCCACAAGATTCGCATTTTACAAATCCTTTCCTTACTCATTTATACCCTTGTGATCCATGTTTCTCTCCCTATGATTTCTCCATTTCACTTTTTTCCTCTTCTTTTTTTTTTAATCTTTTTGCATCTCAATTTAACCATGTTACCCATAAATATTGCCATGCTCATTTGCCAATTTATTGATTTAACATTTAATATCATGTATGCATGTGAATTGTTACAATTCTAATATCATATATTCCTAAGTACAATAAGGATCATCCATTTTTTATCTAATTAGTAGGCTATTTTCATGTTGGCAAGGGATATTCTATCTAGGATGCTAGCATGACGCGTGGAAGTCTATGTGACACACTTTCATCCTAAAAAGATTCCCACCTCTGGAATCCACAAAGGCATTACACTCCTCCATTGGATGCAAAGTGTAACGTATCCTTCCCTTCGAACCGAATTTGAATGACTTTTTTGCTTCCATTTTCACCTTCAAATGACTATCTCTTTCATTATTTTAGTCTCTCTTGAACTCTCTCTAGAACTCTCTCTTGATCTCTCTTGCTTCATTCTTGGTCTTCTACATTATTCTCACAACATTCTCAAGTTCTACCACCTCCATTGAAGATGCAAGTTGATATTTTTTTGGCTCACTCCCCTCGTTGTTGTAGCAATTTTAGTCTTTGAAAGCTTGTGAGCTTGCTACTTCTCCCATTTTCCTTGAGTGCATGTGGTTGAAGGTGATATCACTCCATCTTCCTTTTATCTTGTATTATCATTTTTATATCGTAGCATATTGTTGTTCAACATATTGCTTGGTATTGGTACTTAAATATATTTCTTTATCACTTTTCTCCAATCATTTCTATATTGGTTGTCCATAGAGGTGGAAACACTAAAGAAAGGGACTGACTGTGGAAGTCATCTAAACACAACCCCGACATTTTCTCGTTCTTGTGTGTGTAGGTTTTTCGTCGAGTGAAGACCTTGAAGATATAAACTCGTGGGTAGGAAGGTGCACTTTCCTCACCCTTCTTTGTCAACTCATAGTTAGATTTAGTTAAAGTATTCTTCTTGTTACACTATCATTCTATTCCTTTATATTTCTATCATCGCATTAAACTATACCCATTAGGTCATTAGTAAGTATCTCTCAGTCTTTGACTATACTTTACACTTTTTGTTCATACAAACACCAATGCCCCACTGAGATGCCAATGCGTCGTGCTGGCATTTGTGTCCCGCACTGTAGTCCTCTAGTAGTGAGCTACCTAAGTTACAGTCTAGACTTTGGAAACTTGCTCACCTGACTTCCTTAAACATTAGGGATTGTTAAAGGACAATAACAACCTAATTTTTCTTCCTTTCAACCTCCAAAATCTAAACTCTCTTGTAACAATTATGTTAGTTTGAGATAGATCAAGGCAATCTATTGTTCTAGACCCTCCCATGACTTGGGGTCCTAAGCATTCAATCTCCCTCCTCTACACTACTATCTTGCAATCTTGTAGTTTTGGACCTTTGGAATCTTGTTAGAGATTTTCTTTGGAATCCTTTGGAAAATTTCCCTAGTATTTTTACAGCTTCATTCCTCTATCCCTTTTGCCACCACGTTGTCTAGTTTTCTTCTTCCATAATCATTATATTTTTTCCCATTTCTCAATTTAATTTTTTCATACAACTTATCCCCACAAGATTCTCATTTTACAAATCCTTTCCATACTCATTTATACCCTTGTGATCCATGTTTCTCTCCCTACGATTTCTCCATTTCACTTGTTTCCTCTTTTTTTATCTTTTTGCATCTCAATTTAACCATGTTATCCACAAATATTGCCATGTTCATTTTCCAATTTATTGATTAAACATTTAATATCATGTATGCATGTGAATTGTTACAGATTCTTAAGTACAATAAGGGTAAGCACTTGTGGCATGCTTAACCTTAAAAATAATCTTGATTAATACCTTAAACCCTCTTAACTAGAATGAAGGGTGTGTCCTTACATGTTTAAGTCCATAAATAAGGAGGATGTGTTTTTCCCAAATCATCATATCATCAAATATTGAATTCATATATTATTATTTGACTATTGAAGGTCACCCCCTCGAAGTAGTCTACTATATTTCTGATTTTTATTTAATTATTTCCAAGAAATACCTTAACATGGATTTTGTTGGAATATCCATGAGGGGGTTGATCAGGGAAATATATCCTTCAATATTTCTATTTTTTAAGGTATTATCAGTAAATTTTGTCTATGAGTTGAATACAAAAGAATTTGTGCATTTCTAACAATCAGAGTAGAAGATCAAAATTCTTAAAAGATCAAACAAAGCTACCTTAGAAATTTCAATTTATTTTTAGCAAAGGTCAAACCTATTATTTAGGGGCATGTTTAACCAAGTCAGTTGTGTTAGTTCCACATCCCCTTTCCAAAAATGAATCTTGTAGGTCCTAAATTTCATAGAGAAATTCTTTCAATCTTTTGCATCATGCACAAAGATTTTATTATGTACCTATGTGCTTTTTTTAATTTATTTTATTTTTTCCATAAGATGGGACATTATTTTTTTAGTAATTTCCATGTATTTATTTTTCATAGGTGTCTAATTTTAATTATATAACTTGTTCACCTAAAAACACACCTCTAAAAATTTCAACTCGTTCTATAGTCATTTGTGACAAGAGGGTCAAACTTGTCACTAAAGGATGCATTTGATCTTATCTCCAATTGCTTCCATATTTATAAATAAGATTATTTTCTACATTCCAAGCCTTTTCCACCAATTTTAATCCACTTCCAAGCATATCTAAGTCATTTATTTATTATTTTTGGTTTCTTGGCCATAGTTTACTATTACTTGTTCTATCTCCTAATTTTTTTCTAAGAGTTTGTCTCTAGTATAATTATCAATCCCAACTAGTTGATTAGTTGGCTATTAGGATACTATTTTGATCAAAAAATTTAAATATGTAGTAATTTAATATACATGTCTTAATGAAACCAATAATACTAACCATATCCTTTTCCTATCTTTCAATAGCCTCATTGTCAAGACCTATTTCCAAGGTCATTTATGACAAGGGGCATAGTTGACCTTGAAATTCAAAATTTTCCCTAAGGGGAAAATTTAACCTTGTCTCCCATTGCTTCCAAATTTAAACATGAGCTTCTCTACCATATTCCAAGCATGTTCCTCCACTTCCAAGTGTATCTAAGTCCTCTATTTTTTGATGTCTCTTGGCAATGGTTTCTAATTGCTTATTTATATTGAACCTAGTTTTTATTTATAAGAGCTTGTAGTTAATCTCATTATTAGTACTAGATCTTATATATGTTGATTAGTTATATATAAGGCTAATATTTCAATATAAATTCTTGAATTTACACTACTTAAGTATACACGTCTTAAGAGAAGGGATAATAATAACCATCTATTTTTTAATTTCTTTCAATAGCCTAGTTGTCAAGACTTTTTATTATTTCCTCCCAAGTTGCATTTAAGGTAAGGTGTTGGTATAATATTATAATTCATCTATGATATCATTGTATCCCAAGTACAATATTTCAATTATTTATTAAGTTTACTTTGGATAGTATGATTTTATTTTCCCTCACTTAAGCACTAATAAATATGTGTCACCCTTGATTTGAGATCATCAAGTGCTATAACTACCTTTTCAAAAATTTATTGGTGGAAATTAGGTACCCCATCTATCTCACTTGAATAAATTAACTCATCTCTTGGTTGGGAATTCACTCATGACCTTGTGGACATGTGTCATCCCAACTTACTCATGTAAGTGTATTATATATTATGAGTACTCTTTGTATTGTTAGCATATTAATTCTCAATAATTATATAATAACACCATCAAATGGGTTATAATCAAATGAAAATTCCACAAGGTTCTCAATATGGAGAGCCAAGTTTGAATCTCCCTAGTGACATTTCAATTTCAGGTGGATGTGTTCTAGTAGCACATTATAGTTATAATTAGTTTCTTTGTATTTGAGTGGTTTAATTGCTAGTGCAATTAGTATCCCTACAATTATAAGTGGTATTACCACTATTTGAGTGGGATCCTTATATTTGTAAGTGGTATTATCTCTAGTTGAGTAACCCTACAATTTGAATGTAATTAGGTGTTGGGCCTCAAAACTAAACCCACACACCGATAATAATAAAATAAAATAAAATAGAATTATTATTGCTTTTGTTTGTGTGGCCAATTCATAGACATTAGGTTCAAGGTTAATATTTTCTATAAAAAAATATAGCATATGCTATTGGTGCTTTAAAAGCATGTGCATCACAATTCAAATTATCACGAAACAAAGTTTCATGAACATCATCACAAGAAGATAAATAAACTACAACTAAGATCCTCACTAAAATATCATCAATAAACCATGATCCAAAAGATATGAAAGGACTAGTGACCTCATCCAAAGGTGGTAAATATATATACCAAGCACACATCATTAGGCTCCTAAAGGAACGATGAAGCAAAAGAGGCATATAAAGTAGAATAGATAGATGAATAAGTAAATCTATCGTGATATGTAGAAATAATATGTTAATTAGGCATAATGTTATCACAAGCAACTAAAAACATATAAAATGTTAGGATTAGGTGTGTTACTCACCTTACAAATCCTATGTCTTGTAAAATATAGTTAATTATATATACATAAATAATGTGTAATCTCCAAATATCATGGAGTGAGAAAATGAGATGTTTATGTGAGGGTGGGAATATTATTTATTCTCCAAATATCTAGGATATTGTAAAAGAAGGCATTGAATAGGGCGGTTATGTTAAAAATATAAAAAAATTGGGAGTTATAAAACATCTTCCCAATTTGGAGGTTATGAAAAATATGTCGAATACCCTCATTGAGAGGCTAAATTTGGGAAAGTGGTCAATTTTACCAATGTAATAGAATTTATGGTATGTAAGAGATGTATGATATGTGTAAGAGGATTCACTTAGTATTCCAAGTTTCTTGACCATGACTATGGAGATGTTGGATTTTCGCTATGGTTCATGGTTTTGAATTATAGTTTTTAGATACCACTTGATGGTTTATTATTTCTTACTTTTATATTAATTTGGGGGCATGGGATAGGGGTTTTTAAGGTTCATTTATATACACTCTTAAGATGCAAAATTATTTTTAGAAGGATAGGTGGATTGTATTAGTGTACATTTTATTGTGATTGCTAGGAATATTTTAAAGTTTGATAAACTCAATTTATAATCAATTGCTTTTTTAATGTACTTTTTTCCTTTATGTTAAAAAATGTGATATTGGGTAATTTTTTCTTGCAAGGTTTTTTTCTTGAATATCTATTATTTATATGGTTTATATATTTAATACTTGTTTCTCTATTGTTACATTAATCTTACTAGTTTAATCATTACATATTTGACATTTTCTTCTCCATTGTTACATTAACTTGATTGGTTTAATAAGATGTTTTGTCAAATTGAAACAGTATTTTATCAATATTCTCATTGTCTCATTCATCTTGCATTCAAAATTAAATTGTATCAAATTAGTGACTTGATTTCACATATGGATGTCTTTATTATAATTTCTTAGGTTTTATGATTCATGTGGGAGTATTTTTTTTAGTAGTATTGTAGATTTGAGTATGGTTAGAGAACACATGGAAAGCATATTTTATTTATAGATTGAGAATTTCAAAGGCTTCAAGTATGATTTTTAAAAATAAAAAATGATGGAACTCTTGAAGGAAAGAGATTAATGGATTTTACAACAAATAAATAAAATCCAACTCATGTATTAGATGAAGACTGAAAGAAGCTCAACAAGAAGGCTCACGAAATAGTATAATTATGTCTCTCTAATTATGTGCTTCTAAATTTTTCTAGGGAGACATTTAGATATAACTTGTGAAGGATGGGTTAAATCTATAAAAGTGAGGAGACTAGTAAACAAGTATATTTAAAGAGAACTTGTATTCCTAGAAAATGAAGGAGAGATTGTAGCTAATATTTTAAATGATTTTAATATTATTTTGAGACAACTAGGATGTGCTGAATGAACAATACAACTGAGAGGGGGGTGAATCAGTCATACCTTAAACCTTCAAAACCCCTCATTAATATTTAGATCCACATTCATATATTAAACCCTTAATTTTTTATGATGGTTTAACATGAAAAGAAAATAACAAAAACTAAAACAAATTTAACACCATGCACAAGAGAACACCATATTTACGTGGAAAATTGAAGGATGGAAAAACCATGGTGAGGATTAGATCACAATATAAGTAATTGCAAAACTAGTTATAAAGGCTCACTGTCAGAAGGGGCACACTACCTTGAAAGGCTCACAACCAAGGCTCAAGTTGTTGGAGTAGAAAAAGAAGATAGAGAAGAAATTTTATGTAGAGAACGTGATCTCAATGCAATAGAGAATCTGCCACAATAGCTCCAACACCTTCACGGTTTGTTTGAATTATTACAGGTCACACCTTCTGCTCATTGCATCCAGTAATCTAACACTTGAAATCTCACACTACACTTCACAATTTCACACCTAACAACTCTACAATTTGCATATCACACTTCACACACCTCATCTATCTTGACCTCCTTCAACAATTCAACTCATACTTATACCATCCTCAACCTTAAAACACTTTCCAAGGTCAGTTATGCACCTCAAATATGCAAATTCAAATTAGGTTGGTGCCAAAAAAATTATGTGGTAGGTAGAATGTGGACCACATAAAAACTTAATTGGGACCCAAATCAACAACACCACTCAACCACATGCTTCCTTAAACAATATTTATCCTTTACATGTAGTGTAAACACCAGGTCAAACATTACCCATGCAAACACCATTAAAATTTGAAGTACATGCTTCCTTAAATCCAAGGATGGCTTGGGAACCTCACTCCATGATTGAACAAGATCTAGAATATTCCTCAAACACCCTGAAATTTAACAAACTCCTTTGCAATAAATTTCACCTAAAGAATTTACAAACCCAGTACACTTAGAAAACTCTAGACCATACATTGTTACTTGAAAAACTATATTTCAAAGCATCAAACCTCAAATCCTCTTGACTGAGGTAAAATACCAACACCATCAATGCACCTTTAGTCACAAGACCTGAAGCATAACTGTGGAGAAACACAAAGCATAAACATTTCTGCTAGACACCTCTGCAATGCACAATCACACTCTAGTGAATACAACTTCTATTTTACGAGGATCCAACATACCATGTCTTGAATATAACACCTTTGAACACCTCTCACCAACATACCCAAATTGCACAAAAAATCTTCAACCTAGAAGAAATGCAAATAAAAACTAGAACATCTCTTTGTAACCTAGAACAACACTACAACACACTATTTCCTCTTTTTATCAAATTTTCTCAAAAGCACTTGGAAACCAAGTACCAGAGACATATCCACATCATTTTTAGCACTAATACATCCATAGATAGAAGATTTTCAAGGAAACATTCTCAACCCAATTGCAATCCCTCTAGTTTTGCTTAACTAATGACAACATAATGCAACAAATCAAAGCATAGACAACACCAACTGTTCATCTTCAGTACCAATCTCCCTCAACACATATAGTTGACATCAATGACAACACAAGCTTGTTAACGTCAATGGAAACACCAATTGTTCATATTTGCAATAGGATGTATATGTGTTAAGCTTGATAAGGAGGATCAATTTACATTTTTATGTTGGGTTGAACCCACAATAATGAGTCCCACTTATGGGATATCATAATTTGGATCAAAAGGAGAAAAAAAATTCCAATCACCTTTGTTTGAAGGTTTTTATTCAAATGAAGATGATGCATGCATCATCTTTTTTTGAAGGTCCCCATGACTGAGAAAGACTATTTTATTTTTTCATGGATTTGAAATTTTCATTTGAATGAAGTTACCTTCAAATGCAAAATTCCTTCATCGAGGATCTTTTCAAAAAAAATTAAAAGGGTTTTTAAGCTATTATGGGTTGTTATTTGCAAAAATCACTATAACAAGTTTATGGAACCACAATGACAAACCCATAATCCACCATATTGATGACACATTATGCCATGTTAATTTCATGTTAAGGGTCTATGCTAGGCTTACTTCAAATAGAGGTCATGGGTAGCTGATGTGGATGACCAGGACTAGTGAGGGAGGGAAAATATTGTTGGAGAAAAGTATGTAGGTTCAAATTTTTCTTCTGATATGAATATGTTATAACTTTAAATTTGATCATGTATTTTCATTTTTTAAATCCTAAATTTATTATAAAACCCTAAAATATAAACCTCAAAACCTATCTCATGCAAACCTTAAAACCCTAAAATGTATACCTTAAACTTAAACCCCTCATCTGCATACCCTAAAACCTAAAACCTAATTAGCTTCTCTATTACATTATGTGTGACGTTAATGAGTGGCTTCTCTTTGTATATAAATTATAAATTATATGTTATAATATAATTCATATCCTATGAATTTCCACATGTATGATACGAAGTATATGTAGTGTAAAATAAAAAGATAAAGCACTATATATCATTTCTAAATCCATGCTAATCTTATGTGAACCAGTCTAGAGAAATAATCAATGAAAGCATGATTCACATAAAAATGTTTATATAAATAATCTATAAATGAAACCATTCTAAGTATCTACCACATAAGGTATATTTAAACTTAATAAACAATACAATATCATCATCCGTGTTAATAAATTTAGAAAGAAATAAATATTTCATGTAAAGAAGCATGTATAAAACCATCATAATTATCATGTAAGTATTTATCACTGAGACATAAAAAATAATTAAAATTATAAGTAAGGGAGTGTCAATATATCATAAACTAATATATCATTATGAAAGCATAATAAACCATGTGACATAGAGAGATTAGTAGAATAATTATAATAAAGTTCAACATTATCATGTATAAAGTCAGGTAATGCATCTAGAAAATCATCATGATATGTAGGAAGAGTATATAAAATATAATCAATATAATGTGTAACACTAGGGTAGTCATCATAAATAGTTAGTCCTAAATAAATGAGAATACTCTAGTTTTGGAAGATGATACATAATTCATAAGATCATCATGGTATGCAAAAGATGATTCAACATGAAACACAACAATGTGATGTCTAAGAGGTAGGAGTATGTCATCAATTCTCATCCTACAAGATAAGTTATATTCTATATATTTATACTAATGTGCTTATTTAAAGCTATATATTGTAAGTATGATTGAGTAATAATACTAGAAAGATAGAACTAATTATAAATATTCTTTAAACTCGTGCAAATAAAATTTAAACTTAACAAAATATATAAGTAATCTATAAATGAAGCCATTCCAAGGATCTACCCCATAAGGTAATACGATTCCATCATCTATGTTAATAAAGTTAGAAAGTAATAAATATTTCACATAAAATAAGCATGTATAAAACCATCATAATTATCACGTACTTGCATTTATCACTAAGACTTATAATATCATTAAAATTCAAAGTAAGAGAGTGTCAAATCACAAGATAATTTATAATCATCAAAGAATGAGAAACCATATGACATAAGGGAAGTTGTAGAGTAATTATTATGAATTTTAACATTATCATGTCTAAAGTTAGGTAATGCATCTAGAAAATCATCATGTAAGAAGAGTATACAAAAGGCAATCAATATATATTGTGTAGCACTAGAGTAATTATCATAAATTGGTAGTCCTTAATAAATGAAAATACTCAATAGTCTTGTAAGTTGATACATAACTCATGACATCACCATGATATGCAAAAGAGGAAATAACATGAAACAAAACTATATAATATCTATGAGATAATATTATGCCATCAATGCTCATCCTACAAGATAAGTTATCTTAGATATTTATACTAGTGTGTTTATTTAAAGCTATATTATATTTAAGTCTTGTTGAGTAATCATACTAGGAATCTAGAAGAAATTATAAATATGTGTTGAATTCATGTGATCAATAATAAGATAAAAAAATTAAACTCTCTCTCTAATTTTTCCTTGATTTAGGATTGGATTTTATATCTGTACATGCATGGTTATAACTAGATGGATTTTAGTTCTACTCTATATACATTTTAAAATTTAAATTTCTAATAGCTAAATTATTGTCAAATTATTTAGATTATAGGATGAATATAAAAATTAGAAACATAAAAGTAAAATGTAGATTGAGGCTATTATAATTTATTAGAGCTTTGGATGTCTTGAAATTTGACAAATAATTATGTAGATGATTACCTAAGAACATTTGGGTAATAAAATAATGTATTAGTTCATAAACATTGTTGTCTTCATCTAATGTCAACGTTCCCATATTCATCTTAACATCTAAACCCAACTAGAGAATTGATACAAGCCTTGGTAGACCTCTCAAAAGTAATAATCAAATTAGGTAGCTCTTAAAGGTTCTAAGGTTGATATTATATCTTTAAGCACACATTTTTGACATGATATATTTATTGATGATGATATAGTTCCTATTTGTGATTATATTGTAGTGGTAATCTAATTTTTGATTCATACATAGATTTAAACAAACACATTAGTACAAATATACATAATAAATTAAACTAGGATCATCTAAAAAGTGTCACTCAACCATGACATGTGTACCTAGGTGAAGTTCTAAAACTTATATTTGGGATGTCCCACAAACTTAACTTTTTCTCAAGTGTAGATGATTTTTTTTCACATCCTCATAGGTGTAGGTCTCTCAAGACTCTAAAATCATGATCACAATCTACATCACCTATAGATTTTAGGGCTAACATTGGATGCCCCTACATCATTATCATTAAACTAATTCTAAATTTAGATATGTAAATTAGATGTTCTTGAAATCTAATTAAAATTCTACTTATGTTGAAAGATAATCATGTTCTATTTTAATATATTGTATCTTAAATACAAAGAATATGGAGATATGACTACACTTATCTTTCATATTTATGTGTTCTTCAAGAAAAGACAAAAAAATTATTTATTTCATCATTATTAGATCTATGCATCTCATATACTCAACATTAGTGATTTAAATATTATCTTGCTTAACCAAGTGAGTTAATTTTAAAGAGACACATTACCTCTAGCCCTTTACAAGTTATATTTTACTCTTTTATTAAAATTTTATATAAATCACATTGTATTTAATTCTTCTAAGTTAAAATATTTTGCTTTCTTGTGGCATTGGTTTTGAGTATGTATGCAACTTTATTGTAACATTCCCAATGTTTTACCCTTTGATTTTAACTAAGTTTTAACCCACATGTGAACAATCTATGTTTACAAATTCATAGCAATAATTTTTTTCCTTTTCTAATTCAATAATAAGATGCACATTTGAAATAATCCCATTTCAAACTCCCATTATATTTATAAAAAAACATTTCATAATTCCAAGTAACAATTTCATATTACATAATCCCATGTAATGATAAAATTTTTCCAAATACAATTTTCATAATGATAGAGATACATGAATACATACACAACTTCCAAGAGCTTATTTGAAACAAAGTACAAATGGTCCAGATGTACCTTCTTGGGCATACATCCTCAAATTTTGGTTTCCAATTGTATGAGGGAGATTATCACTCAAGCACTTTTTCACCAACCACAAACTTATTACGATCCCCCACACATCTACCAAACTGGTAAGATGGACCTACCTTTTAATGAAGAGATTGGTCTGGTAACCTCATAATACTAGCCTTCTTGAGCATGGTGTTGTGTCCTACATAACTAGAGCTACCATAAATTGGCTACAACCTTCATGCATGGAATTACCAGCCTAGTTATGCAAACCTGGCTCATAGTGAACTGGCAAGTGTAATCAGTGGCTACTTAACACTAATTTGGCCAAAATTTTGATATAAAATCATTTGTTCAGAAGCGAGGTCATATGTTCACTCACCCCTTAGCTCAATTTGATAAATGACCACACATACTCTTTTCAATCATAACATAAATTCAACCTAGAAGGTGATGCCATAACTAGGTGACCAACTAGGTCACTCCCATCCATGGATTATTCTAACCCCAGAAACAACCAAGTTAACCACACCTGTACATATAGAATTGAAAAATAACATCTTCAAGATAATATCAATTCTCGTATTTCATGATCTATGTGAGCATTCATTCACCAAAGACCATAAAATCTCACCAAAATAAGAAATAATCGAAAGTTCATGCAAGAAAGCTCAACATAATATATAATTTATCTTTTCTCAAACACCCACATTCAAATATAATTTCAACACAAAAAGAATAAAGAAGTAAAATCATCATGCTTGGAATTATAGCTCCCAATGAAGATACTGCTCCCTAAGCTTAGTTCCATAGTTACGCTTGTTGCTCCTTCTATGTTCAGTTTATCTCCAATCCTAGCCTTCTCTCAAAGCTCTTAACAACTAGAAACTCTCAAAAAAATCTCTCCTTCCTCACTAATGCACTCAACAACTTATTTTCATAGAAAACTATAACAATGAACTTCAAAAGAATGGATGAAAGATAAAGAATGAATAAATGACCAAAAGGCTAAGAAGTTTCCTCTACTTATACTAAAATATGAGAAACTTATAGCTACAAGAAAGCTCTATAATCCACCACCTTTTCTCTTGCAACTACCACCACTTAACAATAAAAACCAATTTCTCCTCTAAATGAGTCATCTAAGCCAAATGAAGTGAAATGTGGCTCCTCAAAAAATAAAAATACAAACACATAAATAGTCCTAGCATTTCAAGTCTCTCAAATATTGTTGGGTTACCTTGTTTAATTGAAATTAACTACTATTTTACCGAGTCAAACACATAAATATTTACCTATAGTTTCTTATTTGCATAACAAGTTGACTTCTTCCAAGCTTCAACTATATTCTTATTTAGATGTGCATGGATTTTCAGCACAACTTTTTGACTTCTATTTTTTTTATACTTCATACTATGACACAACATATTAATTAATACATGCCCTTTATTTGTTGTGTGTTGTTTTAAATACAATTTATAATAAAATGCATCTCTTTGCCTTTGTATAGCACAAAAATTTAGGTGCTTCATATAACTTTATTAAATGCCACTCACTTTACAAAGAATGTGTTGCATAGTATGTTCCATATATATGCGCTTATGGAAGAGATAACCATTCTATTGCCAAAGTTGAAATATACACTTTTATGGTTTATGCAACATGTATGTGTATGTATATATGTTTATATCAATGGAGATGTGGAGCGGCGTGGGCATTTTGAAATCGCTAGAGGGAGATGAAGATGACTCAGATGAGGATGATGATGATGTGGGGCTCTGCGTGGGAATGCTTGCTAGGAACCTTGCCTGGTTCCTTTCCTGCATGGGTCTGAGAGGTTTGTGTGCTGATGCGGCTTTTCCTAGGGCTCCTTGTGATGTTTGGATGTTGGCGGCTGGTGGTGGATCTTGCCCCTACTACTCTTGTGGAGGTTCTTCTCTTTCTTGCGTGGGGTTGAGAGTCCTGGTGTTTCTTGTGGGTGTGGCTTTTCCCGGGCCTCTGCTGTCTTGGGATGCTCAGGCTTTGGTGGCTATTGGTGGCTCTTGCACCTGCTACACTGATGGCGGTTATGTGAATGGTGTGTCCTTTTTTGGATGCGTTGGCGGGCTAAGGACAATGTGTTTTGGTGCCTTGGATTTTTTTGTGGGTTGGCTCTTGGGATTTTTGTTGAAGATTTTTTGGAGCTGTTTTGGATGGTTCTCACTTGGGTTATTGGTGGGGTCTCTCCTTCTCTTTCTGATGTTCTTCCTCTGCAGTACTTGTGGCCTTTTTCCTTGAGCTTGGTGTGCCTTGAGAGGATTTTGCTTCATGTCTTATCTACTTGGGAGGCTGTTGGGGATGTGGTCCTCTGTGTTGCTGCTTTGGTTGTTCTTTGGTTTTGTGTTGGGGGCTCCCCTATTTTGGTGTGGTCCCTGCTGGGTTTCTTCCTATGGGAGGGATATTTCTCCTCTTTTTCTCTGGTTTGTGGTGAGGCTTTGTAGCCTCTTGTTTTGTGGATCTTTTGGATGAGCTTTGTTTTGCTGTTTGTTTTTGGTTTTGGTTTCGTGTTGGGCCTTTCCCATGATTGGTGGTGCTACCAGTGGTTCCACTCTCCTTTTTTGGTGGTCCTATTATGGGGTGTGTTGCTGGTGTTGATCCTGGTATAGAGGTTACTGAAGGAGCCCTCTCTTGCTTTTCCGGTTGTTGTGCTAGCTATTTCCTTCGACCCTATGGAGGTGGGTTCTTTTCCTCTAGAGGTGGATTTGGAAGGAGATGGTCTATGGATCCCTTAGTTGTAGTTCCTATGGAGGTGGGAGCTTCTCCTATGGAGGTGGAGGTTGAGGGGGTTGGAGTTTACAGGTTGTGGTGGATTAGCTTAGTGAGGTTTCCTTTCTAGTAGAGGGGAGCTCCCTCCTTTTGAGGTGGAGGTTGAGTCAGTTTCGTGGTACCAGATTTTTTTGTGCTACAAGGTTGTTGAAGTCTGTTTCGGGTTCCTATGGTCGTGGTGCTCTCTTACCCCATCCTTGTGGTGGGTTTGTTGGAGGAATTGGTGTTTTTTATTAAGGGCTTGATGGTGTTTAATACCATTAAGGTGGATTTTTCCTTTAGCTCCGGGGTGTATTCCTTGAGCGACTGGTGTGCTATTGCCTAGCAGATGTAGGTAGGTTTTTTGTACTTTCATGGGCTTCTAGGTCTAGATAAAAGGGTTTCTGGTCCTGGCTAAAATCAGGTTGTGTAAGGGTTTTTGGCCCTTGCTTGTTTGTTATCAGCTATGTGTAGTCATGATTATCTTATTTTAGGCTAATGTTGTGTTGCTGATGGTTTATGTTTTATCATAAGTGCAACTTGCTTTCCTTTGTACTGGGTTTCAGACCCGATCAAAACTCATTTTTTACCCTTAATCAAAACATGTATGTGTATGTGTGAGTTTAAAATGTGAATAAGAAAATTAAAACTAAACAAAAACACCAATGAAACATCATATTAGAGAATTTAAATAACAATCTAATTGAATTCAAATAAGAAAACTCTCTAAAACCATCCCATTGTTCTCTATCTCCAACGATTCCTTAAATCATAACTTCTCTTAGATTGTTTGTGCACTATGAACTTTAGAATGATAACCTGAAAAATGAGATGCTGGAAAATGCAAGAATTTGTTCCTACATGATTGATTGCTAAGCTATATGATGGATATGATAATGATTCTATGATGATGTATGAAAATGGAGACTATGCTATGATAATGATGTGATGAAACTTCAATAATTAGGATGCAACTAATGCTAGAGCCATGATTAAACTAATTGCTTCTAAATAATAATTGCTAAATTATCGAATGCTAAATGCTCAAATGCTCTAATGAAAATTCTTCAAAGATTGCTTAAGATGGGATCCTTTTTGTTGTAGAAAGAGGTTGTATTTATAGATTTTCCAAGGCATAAACTAATGTGGCAACAACCAATGGTCTGGATTCGATCTGGATAGATGAACGATGGAGGATGAAGAAGTTAGAGAGAAATAAGGAGAGTGTTCCCTTCATGAAAACAATCTGCCAAGTGTTAAGAAGAATAATTGCAAAAGAAGAGCCAAGTGTCCCAAAGTTGTTTAGAATTTTTTGAGGATAATGCCCAAATTAAATATTTGAAATATTCAATTTGTTGAGACACATGATGAGGTGGAAGGAGGAAAAAGTTATAGACATGTGACTAAATTCAAATTTAGCATTTAAATTTAATAAGAAGAAGTTAATTAAATAAAACAAACTATTTAAATTTGTTTAGTTAATTAAGATTAGAAGAATATGATTTAAGATAGAAGAATTAGAAAATGAACTATATAAATAAATTTAGAATTTATTTATAAGTAGATGAATTAAAAGGTTTATTAATTAAATAACTTGTATTTAATTAATTAATTCTCTAGACCAATTTTAGGTGTATACATTTTGCCCCTCTTTGAAGTGATGTGTTTACACATTACTTCAAAGAAAAATTTGTTGATGGTGTTGATAAAAAAAATTTTGATATGCCCCAGACACTGATTTTCGAGTGATGATGGATATATGCCCCCTCGAGAGATAAATCAAAGAATTTTTGAATTTTTAGGATTTTTTGAATTTTTTGAAATTTTGACGAGTTTCTGATGATTTTAAAATTTTATGATGCCAAGACGATTTATCTCCCAAAAAATAATGTTGAACCTACCATTTTGATTAAATGATTAATTAAGGCCATTTTTGAAACAAAAATCAATCCCACTTAATTACCCCTTTAAAAGGTTAAAAAGATGTGAAAATATCTCATTTGAGTCATTTGCATTTTGAAAATTGGAGTGATTGAGCTTTGAACAAGTTTGAGCAAAAAATAATAATCCCCTATCAAACCCACCAATTCGAGCGAGTTAGATGCCACAACCGCTCGACCGCATATGGACCTCTGGTATGTGCCCCGAGAAGCCTCTTTGTTAAATTTGAAATGCATTTTTCCCACGTTTTTATTGTTTGAATTTCTGATTTTTGTGTTTTAGCACATCTAGTTTCCGCTTTAGCGCATAAGGTTATTGTTCTAGCGCATACAAAATTTAGCGTGTAGAGTCAATTTTGTAGCACATATAGGCTAGGTTGTAGCGCATATGGTAAAATAGCACATAGAGGATATTCTATAGCGCATTGAGTCAATGTTTTAGTGCACCAGGTTATTTAGCACATAGAAGTCATAGAGTAGTGCATTGATGAATTTTTTTAGCACATTAGGTTATTTAGCACATAGGTGCAATGAAATAGCGCATTTGGTAAATGTTATGGCGCATCGAGAATTCTGGCGCATTTACACACTATTTTAATGCATGCATGGAGTCTTCTAGTGCATCCACATTTTTAGCACATAGAAGCACTATTCTAGCGCATTTACACCAGATTGTTGAAATTTTGATTATTCCCCTTGAATTTGATGATTGTTGATTGTGTCAACCAATGTGTTGATGTTGTTTGCTGATGTTAATAGATGATTGATCTCATGATAGGTGGGAATCAATGATAGGTTGATGATAGTTGACCTCATGATAGGTGAGGATCAAAGATAGACATTGATGAGATTTGATCAAAATCTCATTAGAGTTGATTAGATTGATAGGTTGATTGATATTGATTGACAAGATTGTTGATTTATGATATGCTGTGATTATAGGATGATTTTAAGATTTTGCAGTCTCGAGAGAGATTCTTGAAGACTTGGGACATGATTCCACAACTAATGCAGGCTGAGTTAGACTTGATTGCATAGTGTTGCTGAGTTAGACTTGATTCCATCAACATGCCCTAGTATAGGATTAATAGGGGAGTTCTAACTGCTTTGGCTAAGAGGTGGAATAGTGACCACAACATCTTTCATTTAGTCATTGGTGAGATGACAGTCATGCCAAAGGATGTGTATCACATCTTGGGGATTCCAGTTGTGGGTGAGCTAGTGGTTTATGACCACACAGAGCAGGGAGGTACAAATTCCCTATGAAGGATTTTTCATGATGATGAGATTAGTGGATATGAGATCCCATGGCGGGAGATGGTTGCACTATATCAGCCATTGCCATGTGTGCTTATTGGTTTCATTGGAGGGTTTCTATGTCTTGACAGTAGGTTGAAGGGACTATCTATTGGATGTGGCCGAATTATGGAGAGCATGATTAAATAAGGTATCAAATATTCCTGGGCATCTTGCATGTTGTCTCATTTATATCATGATCTTCATTAGGTGGTATACCTTAGAGCTGCCAGTCTATTGGCAGGGGTTACATTGCTACAAATCTGGGTGTGGGAGAATATAGCTATCATGCGGTTGATGGTAGATAGAGATCGTCCTATTGGGAGGCCTTATTTTTTTAGATACATAGGTCTAGTTGTCTAGCATAAGCTGGGCAAGTTGGAGTATTGGCAGAGAGTATTGGATGATTTGGATACTATGACCTGAAGGCCCTATTTAGACTGTGAGCAGTGACCAGAGGATGACATGGAGATGCCTTATGTGTTCTCTTTGATATACTTTATTGGACAGACACCCTATGTTATTAAGAGATTCTTGGTGATGAGGGTGCTTCGACAGTATGGTAGAGAACATGTTATGCCCTAGGGAGTTGCTATGTATGAGCAACAACGATAGGACATTCTAGAGTGGGGGCCCTCCCTGTCATATGATGTTTCCTATCAGGAGTACTTTGGTTTACAACCACATATATGGGATTATCATCTCGAGATTGTTGATGCATTGATGATCGATAACTATGCGTAGTACTTTTTCACTCATCTATTCTCAAGGATATCCAGCTTAGAGGAGCTAGTGCTGGTGTTGGATGATGATGACAGGGCACCACCTCATGCACATAGATAGAGGAGAGATAGAGGAGATGGGGATGAAGAGGGGGGCTATGGTGGAGGTGGATATGATGGAGGTGATGGAGGTGGAGATGATGGAGGTGGTGGAGATGATGGAGGCAATGGAGGTGGTGGGCCAATTTGGATGTGAGAGTGGCTAGGAGGAGGAGATCCACAGTGTTTGTAGCTCTGCAACATATTCAAATTTTTTTTCCCTCCCATCAGAAGAAGGCTCATATATCAGCTTTACAGACACAGTTGTAGACCTTACATGGGTAGTTAGCACAGGCCCAGGCATAGATACAGGCACAGACACAAACATAAGCACAAACATAGGCATAGATTGCTACTCTCATAGTAGAGAGAGATAGCATGAGACAATGATCTGAGCAAACAAAGACTCTAGTTGAGTGGTTACAAAGAGTAGCCAAGGGTACCACCACAGTGGATATGCTTTGAGAGGTCACATGTGTCTCTTGAGAGGTAGAGTATTACAGGGGATGGTACCATGAGGCGGTTCCTGTAGAGAAGCAAGTTAGTTGTGCCCAGTCGATGAGTACTAGATTAGGTCACAGTCATTTATAGATGACCAACATAGGTGTTACTGGGCCACCTCCTAAAGATCCACTAGGAAGGGATCCAGGTGTAGGGCCATTAGGGGGTGCAGCAGGAGGGTCGAAGAAGCCAACAACGTCTAGTGGGAGCACCACATAGCTAGATCATGTTCTTATTTGACATATTGACATTTGATGATGTGTACATTTATTCAGTTGAAGAATTGATGATACTTTGCCCCATTTTTGATGATGTATCTCTCTATGTTTCATGATATCACTATACACTTGAAATTTAATTTTGAGATTAAATATGATATGCAGCGGATACCATTATGACTTTATGCATTGTCTATATGATTTTATGATAAATGCTTATGATGGATGCATTTGATTTCTATTCTACATGCTATGTGATGTTTATATGATTATTCTATGGTTATGTGTATGGATGCATTAATGAAATTTTTATGATTATGCAATGATAATTATATATGGATCGTGGTGCTATATGTATTCTATGTATGATACTTTTATATTATATGAGATGAATGAGATGTAATGCCAATTATTTTTGTATGTTTTTCCAATGCAAATATGATGCCTCTATGCCATATGGGATGAATTTGATTATGCAAATGAGATGTAATGCACTTTATTTTTGTGTTTTTACAATGCAAATATAATATAATTCATGCATGGATGTATGATGGTACCTTCTAAATGTATGCATGATATGATGATGTTTTTGAATGGATGATACTGCTTATGCAGCTACATGTGAATGATCTTGTTTTCATTAATGCCAAGTGTACTCAATCCGTTGATTAGAGAGATAAGATTATTTGGAAATTTCGGCCATCCTTGGAAAAAAATCTAAAAATGTAGATGCAACACTAATATGGATGCAATCTATCTAACCATGCAAATCTAAATATGCAATGTTGTCATTTTGTCAGCCAATTTTTTGTGCTTTTATCATCATTGAGCTTTTGAAATGTTGAAAGTGAGTACAAACATCGATGGTATAATTAGACCATGATGACCTAAGTACTACTTCCATTTTTTTTGATATTGCAAGTTAATACAAGCTTCTAAGCGTAATTGAATTAAGATGACATGAGCATTTCTTGTGTAAAAAAGGAAAAAGTTAATCCTTTTCTTATGCAAATTAGAAATATCATCAATGATACTTTGTAGAGAATGTCTCATGACAATTTGCACAGTAGTGGAAATTACCTTACAGACATCACAAAAAGAAAAATCATTCTCCTTCTTGGCTTCTCTAGTCCATGACATCCTTGAGTTCCTCCAGTGAAGTGAACAAAAATTGAAATACAACAGTTGAACATTCATGCTAAAGTGATAAAACCATGCTTCAAAAGAGTATCATCCATTTAGATTTGTTTTGACTAATGTTATTGCTGATTTGGATGGTTGATTTTGTCAAAATTTTGATCGATATTCAATGTTGAGTTGTTAACGTGATTGTTGTGTTTGTTACACTTGCTACATTGTCCTACAGTTTGCTTGTCTGTTGTTGTTAAGCTCAAAGTAGATTGCCCCAAGTGAGTTCAATATTTTTCACCAAACCAGGGTGAAACATGACCGTGATGCCAGGATATGTACATGAGGTTCTTTTTTATGATAGGCACAATGATGGAAAAAACAAAACCGACGGCTGATGCATGCGATAATAGATGGAAAAATTGATCTATCACAAATAGCGCCTATTGCCAGGTTTTCACTACTTGTTTTTATTGCACTTTTTTATATTTTATGATATTTTTGTTATTACCAGGATGCCTATTTGCCAAGTTTTCATCAAGGTAACATTTTTTTTTAATTTTTCACTTCTTTTTTTTACTTTTCTAATTTTTTTTGTATTTTTCTACTTTTTACCGTGCACTAGATGAGCTAGGTAAATAATTTTTTGAGATGGATACTATTAATAGGCCCCTCAAACAATTCCCCTTTAGGTGTAGACAACTGATAGGCTCCCGATCCATAGACTAATACAATGACAAAGGGACCTAGCCAGTTTGGTTCAAATTTTCCTTTCTTTTCTCGATCTTGTTTATTTCAAGGATTCTCTTTCAAGACCAAGTCACCAACTTGAAATTTCCTTGGTTTTACTTTGTGATTATAACTACTAGATATCCTTTGTTGATAAGATTTCAAATGATCCACAACATGCTGATGATGTTCATCCAACAATTCTAGCTCTTGAAGTCTAGATACCTGATAGTCTTCTTCTGAAATGATTCCTTTCAATGACACTCAGAGTGATGGTAACTCAATATCGATTGGTAAAATAGCTTCTGATCCATATACAAGGGCATATGGCATGGATCCTTTTGGGGTGCAGATGCTAGTTTGGTATGCCCACAAAGTAGGGTTTAATTGAATGTGCCAGTCACGTCCAACATCGTTGATAATTTTATTCAAGATTTTCAAGATGGTTTTGTTTGATGCTTTTTCTTGGCCATTGCCTTGAGGGTAGTACAGTGTGGAAAATCAATGCTAGATATGAAACCTTTCACAAATTTGTTGGAAATCCTAGTTCTTGAAAGTTCTACCATTGTCCGTGACAATTGACTGAGGAATGCCATATCAACAGATAATGTAATTTAGGATGAAAGAATAAAATTGTTTTCCAGTGATTATGGTTAAGGGAGCTACTTCAATCCACTTTGTAAAATACCTTGTGGCTGTGATGATGAATTTGTGTCCATTAGAGGATGACAGATTCATTTTACCCACAAGATCCAATCCCCATTGACAAAAAGATTGTGTTTTTGCAAATAGTTGCAGGTCCTGCACTGGTGCATGTATCAGATTTCCATGGACTTGAAATTTTTTGCACTTCTTGACAAATTGAAAAGACTCCTTCTCCATGTTCAACCAATAATACCCCAAGCGTAGGAGTTTATTAGCAAGAGTTAGTCCACTTGAATTATTTCCACATATACCCTCATGAACTTCATGTAAATCTATTTCAGATTCATTATGTTCAAGACAACGAAGGAGAGTACCATCAAGACCTCGTCGATAAAGTGTGTCGGCTATCAGGTGCGTCATGCAACTTGGTAGATAAAGTTACATTTTTGATTTCAGGATGATCGGATGGAAGGGTATTGTCTCTCAAATAAGTATAGATCTTCCCATAGATTGAGGATTCAACAGTAACTAAATGGCATATGACTTGGGATTCAGGGTTTTTCGTAGACAGGATTAAACACTTGTTCCACCATGAACTCAAAATGACTTCGTTTTTCAGGTATCTATAGGAGAGAAGCAATTGTTTCCATGGCATCTATATCTTTGTTATCCCCTTTAGGAACCTATTCAAATTTGATCTCAACAAAGTACTTTTTGAAATCATCCACCATTCTTTTGTATGACATCAAATTGTCAAATTTTGTGTGATAACCATCATTAACTTGATTGATGACTAGTTGAGAATCTCCATAGAATTGTAACTATGTGATCTTCCATTCAACTGCTACCTTGATACCGATGATGAGCGCTTCATACTCAACCATGTTATTTGTACAAGGAAAAATCAGCCTATAAGATTTTGGTATAGTATGTCCTTTAGGTGTAATAAACATCATTCCAACACCCGACCTATGTTGAGTGTAAGACCCATCAAAATATAACATCCAATGTTGTGTTGTCATGGTAAGGACATTTGCATCTGAAAATTCAACATGCATGGGATGATTATCTTGTAATGGTGCTTCAGCTAACTGATCTGCTATCACTTGGCCTTTAATTTCTCTTCGATCCACATAGTGAATGTCAATTTCACTCAATACCATTACCCACTTGGCTAGTCTTCCTGTTAGGGTATCTTTTTTGAGTAGATACTTTAATGGATCAGTCTTGGCTATGAGTTTGACAATATGAGTTAACATGTAATGTCATAGCTATTGAGTAGTGAACACTATTGCCAAAAGAGATTTTTCAATGAATGTGTAATTGATTTCATAGCCATTTAAGGTTCTACTAATGCAATAAATAGCCCTTTATTTTCCTACAGAATCTTCTTGTGCTAGTAGAGCACCCAAAGATACCTCAGTTATTGCTATGTAAAGTAATAATAGTTTTCCCTTTGTTGGTTGTACCAGTATGGGTGGATACATTAGATACTGTTTTAGTTGATTAAAAGTTGCTTCACATTTTTCATCTCACTTGAAAGAAACATTCTTGTGTAGGAGATGAGTGAAAGGATGACTTTTATCTGCCAATTGTGCAATGAACCCCCTGATAGATTGAAACCTTCCATGCAAAGATCTTAGGTGATTGATATTCTTAGGAGGTGGCATTTCCATGATGGCTTTGACTTTGGCGAGATCCACTTCAATGCCTTTTTCTAAAACTATGTACCCTAGGAGTTTTGATGATGTCACACAAAACACACATTTCTTTGGGTTTAACCTCACATTAAAATTTTCCAATCAAGTGAAAACTTTATTTAGGATTTTCAGATGTCCTTCCCTAATCAAATATTTTGCTAACAGGTCATCCACATAGTCCTCCATGAATGTGTGCATCATGTCATGAAAGATCATCATCATTGCTCGTTGATAGGTGGCTCCTACGTTCTTCAACCTAAAAGGCATGACGTTCCAAAAAAATGTACCCTTGTGGAAAGGTGAAGGTTGTTTTATCTTGATCTTCGGGTGCAATTTTGATCTAATTGTATCCTGAAAAGTCATCCATGAGTGATAACATGGCATGTCTTGCTATCAAATCTACAATAATGTCAATGTTGGGCAAAGGAAAGTCATCCTTTGGAAAGCCTTGTTAAGATCTCTGAAATCAGTACATATTTTGATGCTATTGTCTGGTTTAGAGATTGGTACAATACTGGAAATCCACTCAGCATAATCGATTGGACAAATGCACCCTACATCTAAAAGTTTCTTCAATTATGCTTTTACTAACAAGGCGATGTGTGGATGCATTTTCCTTAGTTTTTTCTTTACCGACTTCACTCCAGGTGGTAGGGATAAGTGATGCATTATGAGATCTAGATCTATTCCTAGCATATCAGCGTAGGAGCAAGCAAAGTTAATCTGTCTCTCTTTAAAGAATTTGGTGAAGCTTGGCTTTTCCTTTGTCATGGATGTTGCTAGATGTAGAGTCTTCACTGTTTCTACCGTACCAATGTTGATGGATTGTGTAGGTTCAATCAACACTGATGATCTTTCATGATAGTGTTTAGGAAGAGTGTCAAATCTCTCATTTCGGTGCCTTAGAGAGGTTTTCACCATTGTATACACTCTTTATTTTTTACTTTTTCTTGATCTAATACTACCATTAAATGGTTTTCACCATTAGATCAATTTTTCATATTTTTTCATTTTGTAGCTTAGAGATTTGGCACTCTCTTGGTTTGAAGATTCATTATGATATTATATGGTGGAACTTGTTTCTGGATTGTCAGAACACAGGAAGTTAACAATGGCATCATCATCCAAAAATATGGGGAGATTGAGTGACCCAGTTTGTTCCCAGTCGATAAGCTCGGGATGTATTATAGGTAAAGGATCATCAGATTGGTCAAGGTCAACGAAAGTGAGGGTTCTGATGGCAATGTTGCCAAAGTTTTTGATAGAAATATCGAGGTATATGATGTTACTATCCTTTGAATGGTCTATCTTGCTTGATGTATACCCATCCTCACTAGAGTCATTGATATTTTGTGATCCAAATTCAAGAGGTCTAGACCTTGAGCTTTGTCCCTCCATAGGTGTGGGTGCATACCTTTGTATCACATTAACTTCTTTGTCTTGACAAGACTCTTCAGAAAGTGAATCCCATTCATACTCATTTGAGTCATTTTCAAAACTAGCTTGTAGCTGTAGGATTCGCTCACAAATCTTCTCTTTTGTGTCTTCCTTTGTTTCTTCTTTATATCTTGGTACTGTTTTGTCTTTTGGATTAGTTATGATAGGGTAAATTGGTTCCACAATACCCTCTTGTCATTTGCCCACAGGACTTTTTCCTCTATATCCCATATTTTCCAAGATTGTGAGCCCTTTACCATATTGTTCAGTTTGTATGTTGGTGGTTGCTATTTGAGATTATTCTTCATCTATGTACAACCAATTTAAAATTTCTTTATCCTCAAATTCATCCTCTTGAATGCCTTCTTTTACAAATCTACCATCAAAGAGTGTGATTGGTTGCAAAAATTGTTATCTTGATGTTGATGGCTATCCATATGATCTTGGTGAAGATAGTAACTATGAAAGACACAAAGATTGCTCAATTGAATATTTACCCATGCCTTTTATCCTTCAATTGGTTATTTTTCTTAAACTGCTTCGATAATGAATTTAGTTGATGGAGTAGAATCACCAATACCTTTTTCTTTTGATTGAACCTTTTACTCAAGCTGATTTGACAAAGAATTTAGCTGACTTTCGTTACTTGATGAAGTAGAGTCACTAATATCTTGATCCTTTGACTGAACCTTTTTCTCAACCCATTTTGACAAAGAATTTAGTTGTCTGTCATTATTTGATGAACTAGGAGTGTGAGCTTCTTTGTTATGCGGCACAAAAGTATCTTGGACTATTTTGAGCATGTTGCAATATTGAGGATTGTTGGAATAAACTGAAATAGTGATTTCTTGTCCATTGAAAGGAAATTTTAAGCATTGATGATATGTTGACGACACTGCTTGCATTTTGTGAATCCAAGGACATCCCAAGAGTATGTTGTATGTCAACTCTTTTTATAAAACATGACAGATTATATCCTTTATAATTGACCCTACTTGAATTGGTAACATGATCAATCCTTGGGAGGATCTCTCTTCATCATCATAGGATTTTATAGTGATCTTTCTTCTAGCATCAATTGCATTTTCTGAATATCCTAATGCACAGATAAGCCTTAAAGTACAAATATTTAGACCAACTCCTCCATCTATTAGGACACATTTGACCCGGTGTTTATGAATTAAAACCTCAATATGTAGGATGGCGTTGTGTGGATGAGTAAGTGATACATCATCATGTTCAAAAAATGATAGACAATGAGGTACGGTCAAATGTCCCACCATAGCCTAGAATTAAAAAACTTTCAGATTATTTGGCACTATGGTGGCCACTAGAGTTTGTTCCAAAATCTCCTTATGGGCTGGAGAAATTTTGAGAAGTTCCAATATTGATATTTGAGCTAGGATTTTCTACAATTGATCAACTATGTCGTATTGATGTGAAGGAGCAACATATGTTTTAGGGGTTAGAAGAGGCATCAGGTGTTTTAGATGCAACTCCTTTTAATATTAATTTAGACTGCCCTCTTTTGGTTGCATTGACTGGTAAATTATCTTGTTTTTCTTTGACTTTAATGACATTAATTTGATTATTAGTTGCAACCATGTTTGTGGTTAGACTTATTGGTATGATATCATTAATTTGGTGTTGATGTTGATGTCATTGAGTTGATTTCCAGTTGTAACAATGTCATTAGTTTGATTTTCAGCTGCAACAATGTCTTGTTTGTCATTGATTTCAATTTCATTGTTCTTATCTTCAACTGTTGAAATGTGAAGGATAGTGGTGTCATAAACATAGTTCACATTTTTACCTTTGTTGTTCGAAGAAGAGGATTCTCCTTTTTCATAGTTTGGTAAAGGATTCTTGAATGCTCCATGATCATTATTTGTTTGAGGTCCCTCCACCAATATTTCTTTTCTATCAATCAAGTCTTGTACCAAATGTTTCAGTTGCATGCAATCATTTGTTTTATGTCCTTTGTTCCTATGAAAATCACAATAATGTGCATCATTCCACCATGTTGGTATAACTCTGGGTTCCCAATCTCGTGCCTCTGGTAATGTTATAAGCTTGGCTACAAGAAGCTCTTTTAATGTTGATTCCAATGATTGTCCCAAAGGTGTGAATCTTCTTCGATTTGATGGTGTTCGATAGGGTGGTGGTTTAGATTCGTTATTTTTTTTATTGTTGTTTTGATTGGTATTTTGATTAGTGTTTGTTTGGATTTTTTTTAGAGACATCAACTATGAAATTAAAGACTGGTTTTGCATTTTGTGTTTCAGTTGCATCATCATTACCAACATTCTTGTTTCTTTGCTAGAATTTGGGTTTCTCATTGTTGTTATAATGATTGGAAAAATTTGCTGAGCTGTTTTTGTTAGGTCTCAAAAATGCTGGTTTGAGCCACAAGAGGTTGCCAAGCTCTTGACACATTTTTGGCTAACATACAAGGCCAATCAATGTAATTGAACCTTCTACTTATTAGGCTTTGCTAAACCTACGCGGGTGTACCTATGCAAATGAAACCGACTTGAACTGTGTGATTCCTACTTGTGCAATCTATCCACAATGGAAAATGGTGAGGGATAGATGAAGGCTTAATAACTACTCCTACTCCTAGTATTGAATTTGAAATGTGAATGTTGTGAATAATATTTTATGAAATTCTAAAATGGAATTGGTATGACCAGTGCCTACTTTTGTTGGGTAAATAGAATCAAGAGGTAAATGATACATAACTTACTTATTGGCTTCTAATTTCTTGACACTTATGATTGTTTATACCTTGTATAAACGTGCAAGAATGTAATTATCAATTTTTTCTTATCAATCCAAATGACCTTTTCCAGATTACCGTGATTAATTAAAATTATTTAATCCTTCTTTGAAGGAGCCAGTTAACTGAACCACACAAGAACAACAAATGTGCCTTGATAAATTAAAAATATCCTTAATACATCAATTTAAATAATAAGGAAATGTCAACCTTGGAGACAACATAATAATATTTTTCAATTGATTTAACAAACAATTGACACCATAATTGGATCACCAAATTTATGCATTTTTTTCCATTATATAATTTTAAAAGATTTTACAATATACAACATAATGTTCTTATTTCAGCAACTGATCAACCTATCCTACTCCCTAAATCCTCATCCTCCTTTGATGATTTCATTTCATCTTACATATATACATTCCATTAGGGTTACAACTCTTCACAACATCTGCCTGGTGCAACTCTCTTTTTCCGTGCAACTCTTCGTTTAATTGTTCTCGGCGAAATAAAATATTTAATTAGTTGCCTTTGGAAAATTAAATATGTTAATCTTTAATCTTAATTTTGCATCTTTTCTTTCATTAAAAAAAAAATTATTATCTTCCTTTTGCAAAAAAATTGACTTCATTATCCTTTGTTTTCTGCATCCCCTTCAAAAATTCGCCAATACAAAATATTTGCAATATATTACAATTCGATATTACATTTTCACCAAAAACATCTTTTTGGGTAAAAAAATTTACCCACTCCTTAACCACGCTGGTGAAAAATATTCTCACCCTTCATAAAATATTTGGCCTTTACTTTGCTTCATATTCCCACAAAATTTATTTTCTTTAACTCCATCGGCAAAATATTTCACTCTTTAGTGAAAATGTTCACCTCCACCACTTCTACCGTCACCACAACCACCACAAAAATCTCATTTCATCGCATACCCACACACAAATTTGAGACCTCTCGTAGTAATGCAGGGAATATTTGGAGATCTCCCGCAACACCGCACACAGTTTTGACTCCTCCTGCGGTGACGTGGGGAGACTCATCGGTCATCCCGCATCATCAAAATTTCTTCTGCGATAATGCGATATTAGTCATCCTTTTTTGTGGGCATGATAGTACAAGTCATACAATTCCTCTGCACTCCATTTTATACCTTCAAAGTTTTAATTTTTGCTGCTCTTGAATCCAAATCTTCAAAATGATTCTCAACTAGATAAAACGACTGTTACAGAAGATCATCATATTCAAAACACCTTGGAAGTTGGCAACATGCTTCCTAAGACGACGGTAATACCTTGAAGAATTTCCTGTACACTTCCTCACAAAGTCAATGTGTTATGTGACTACCTCAGATCTTCATGTATTATTCAATTCATGTTTTTTAATATTATTTTCAACAAATCTACTGTGCACAATCTCTAATGCTCCCATTTTAGCGTGTGCAGAAAATATGCCTCTAGCCCATGGTTTTGACAGATCTTCTGCTCGTTCTGCTACTCTTCTACGTACTTTGGCAGTAGTACTCAAAATGCAATTCTATCTCCTTCTAATCAAAGCTTGACAGTTGACTGAATACGAGGGACAAATTAACTTTGATACTGCTTGAGACACTTTGGCTACAGTACATTTTTATTTTGGAGTTTAAAGTTGATTTTTTTTACATTGCTATGCCAATATCAAAGTGTAACATATAAATTGAGAGTGCCTTCATCATTTTGTACACCTTCTTTGCTTTGATGGATATTGTACACTTCATTGCTTATTTGTTTTCCATATATTTTACAAAGTTTAAACTTTATAAAATACTAAGATACTTAGGGTTTTGAGAGATGCCATATTCATTTTAAAATATATCTAATGTTTTGAAATATATATCATTTGAACTTTAGAATTTAAGAAAGAATTTTTCAATTTCGACTGGGGGAAGAACAAAGTAATTTCACTCTGAGCACATGGAGCATCTTGGAGTCACGAAAATTTGCAAGAGACCATGATCAATTATTTTGGAAGTGGATTTCTAACGGATTTTGAATAGCTCGCCAAATCAAGGTACTTCCTTTGTAAACTGGCCTTGCTAGAGCGTATAGTGAGAAAAAATGAAATTTTAAATTAATGCACCAAATGAGCTCGGCATCAAACTAAATTGAAACTAAAAAAATTTGAGGCTAAAATACCAACTGGGTCACCCTTAGAATTTCAAAATTTGCAACCTTTTTGGGGTGCCAAATCTAGCCCGGGAGCAGTCGTAAAATAATTAAAAAGCATACCAGAACTCCTCTGATGACCACGAAAATGCATAAACGTATAGACATATGATCCAATATTTTATTGCAAAAAATGGCTTGTATAAACTCATTCTGAGGTGTGAGATATTAATGTTCAAAGTAGCCCACTTGGCCTGTATAAACTACACTTGTCAAACTTGCCCTTTTGAAAAAATATCAAATCTAATTTTGGGAAGCTGTAATTTTGTAGATTAGTTCATCTTAGATAGACAAACATGTGTGCAAGACGATTTATTTCCAGTTCAATTCTTTCATGTGCTATTAATTATCAAAGTTGCTCTTGTAACTTTTATGGAAGTGTTGATGTCAAAACTGTGTAAAATCGGTTTGGTTTTGGCTTTGAAAAAATACCAAATCAGGTGCTATGATCCTGAAAGTTGGCATGGACATACAAATTTATGAGGAGAATCCATGGAATCAATTGGTTTGACATGATGAGCTTTCAATTACTTAAAAATAGCTTCCAAAGATGACTACTTTAGCAGATTTAAGACTGTGTAAACAACAAACCCTTGCAGAACCCTTCAACTTGGCCTTTGAAACCTTGTCAAAATTGATCGTAGGAAGCTGAAATTTGGCGTGCACATTCACATATGGTAGATAAACATCTATGCAAGGTGGTTTGGCATGAAAATGAACAGATTCAAAGTTATGATTTTTTAAAATGTGCTCCTGGGGCTGATTTTATGATTCAGTTTTTTGGGTGTTGTATTAAAACTTTTGACATGGCACCTTTAAATTTTGCCAAAATTTGAAGGTTCCAACAGTTTCCTTCATTGTAGATTTTTACTACCCCTCTTTTAACCAAGGCTTCTTCAATTTGGAGTCCATTTTCAATCATCTTCTCAAAGTTGGGTGGGCATTGCAATTCGAGTCTATAGCTCATATCATCATTTAGATTGTCAATGAAGATTTTCATCTTTTCCTTTTCAAGTATGGGACGAGGATATCTAGCAAATAATCTTCTCCATCTTTGTAAAAATATGAGAAATGACTCACCCTTTTTCTGTTTTGCATTGCAAAGGTCTTTCATCGTTATCCCGTGTTGGATGTTGTAGGAATATTGAGTGATGAATTTATTAACTAGTTCTTCAAAGGACCTAATGTCTGGTGGGAGTTGTGAAAACCATTGCATGCATTGGCCACCTAAACTTTGTGGAAACAATCTCATCAAATAGGTCTCTTCATGTGCAAACTCAAGACTCATGGTACAAAATTCCCTTATATGATCTATAGGATCAATTTTGCCATTATATTTATCATACTTTGGAAAATCACAATGTTTAGGAAAAGGTATCATGTTCAATATTCTATCAAAAGGATATGGGCAGATGTCTTGCTACAAATATCTTTTTGTAGTTCCTCTTTGCATGTCTTGGATCTACTGTTGGAGATTTTTCATTTGATGAGTTAGAGCAGCCATTAGATCTGTGTTTGGTGGAACACTTTCTGCTCTATTAGGAGCTCCTTTTAATTGATTTACATCGAAGTCATGGGGCAGTTTCACACCTTGGTTGGCTAACATCAGAAAATATTTTTCTCCCTCTTTTTCCATAATCTTTTCCATAAACTTGTGGAGTTTGGGATTTTGTTGAGCTATTTGAATATCTTCTTAGTGATTTCATCATTTTCAGGTTGGTGGAATCTATGAAAGGGTTTTTCTTCACCTTCAGCCATGGTAGTTCAAGTTTCAATTTCCTTTTCTTCAATTTTTTGTTTTTGTGATCTTGTTAAAATAGGCATACAAGTGTTAAAGTTTTACTAGACTTTGATCTTTGTTTGAGAAGTGCCAAGGATAAACCCAAGTTAAATAGAATGAAAAATCCTATTGGTGAGACTTAGGTGAGATCTGATTATATAGTTTTGTTTCATGATGAAGGTTGACAGATCCTGATGATGAAACTTAGCTTAATAGTAGAGATGTGTTTGACTATTTAGGCACTTTAAGGTGTTAGATCCTAGTTTAGTTAAAGAATTTTCACTTGCAAAGGCCAATTTATTCAAGTTTAAATCACTTTTGTGACTGAGGAATGATTATGCTTTGAAAAGGATCCCTGAATGTGGTTCAAACTGTCGAACAGATGGTGAAAATAACTCTCTATTTGTAATTTAATTAGATGCGCTAGAACAAGGTACATACGCACTAAAAGATGGCCTGGATGTGCTAGAATGTTCCTCAAATGTGCTAGAACAAAGGCTGTATGCGCTAAAACTTTTGGTGACAGAAATTCAATTTGGCTCTATTGAAGTGCTAGACAAATTTGCAAATGTGCTGGAAGATGGGACAAATACACCAGAATATGGCTTAAATGTGCTGAAAGGTATGAGGGATGTGCTGAAACAAAAACCAAATGCACTAGAGTACGAGCTATATGTGCTGAAAGATGAAGGCAATGCATTGGAAGATGGAATAAATGCACTAGACAATGGGCTAAATGTGCTGAAACAGAGACTGGATGTGCTAAAAGATCAGGTAGATGCACTAGAATAGAGGGTTGATGCACTAAACTAGAAATGGGCACCATTTTTGACAGTTTATCAGGTTTTCTTGTTTTCAACTTAGTGAATTGGGCATTTTATGGATGAAAGATTTTCTGAATAGTGAGTTTTCTTGGTTTTCTTGTTGGAGGACCATGTGAATTAAGTCTCTAAAATGGATGATTTCTTGAATAATCATTTCAAACACAACAACAAGTTGTAAAAAAGTTGTTTGAATGCCTATGATCTAAACATTAAGTGTATGTTCAAGAATCTGGTCTAATTCCATTGATTTCCACATGTATAGAACAAGAGCAACCAAATTAGACACTCCTAATGTCAAGGGTCATTAATAATATCACAACACACATCTTAGAATTATGTCATCTCACACAGTTGTGTCACCCCCTAGAGGGCGCACATGTTTTTTCCTTTCCTAGGTCTTAACCAAAGTCGAATCCTCCACTTTTGGCCAGTAATCCTTAATAGTTATATGGTGAGTATCTTGGGGACAGATTCTTCCCTCCCCTTGCACTATGAATATTAAAAATGATCGAAAACTAACTTGGATGGCTTCTACAGTTAAGGTTCTTAGTAAGGGTTTCGTTCGGTACGGTAAAAATGATAAACTCGATTAGGAGACCTCCCAACCTTTAAAAAAAAGACTTTGGGGATGGTTATCAATGCACACTACTGTTGAATGCGAGTTTCCGCATATTCACATTTGATTATAGTGGGTTTGAATACTTGGCTTTAGTCGTTCCCACTTAGGTTGTTCTCGTAGGGTGAGTACTTTTTCTCGCTACGACATGCCTTCTAAAGGTGTTATACAAGAAAAGAAAAGAGTGAGTCTGACATTCTGGTCACCCAGTGAAGGGGAGAGAATAGGCTTCTCACTTTACAAGCACAAAGTACATGGTGTTCATTAATCCTCTTAATTAAACTAGGTTCCTAATTTAATCAAAGGAAAACAATAACTCTAGCCCTTGCAAACACCATTAGTAGTCTTAGATATTGTCTTTGACAAGCATATTTGAGCACCTACAACACATAAAATATGGATCAATTTCCAGAATTTTGAGTTCCTGCAAAGAAAAATCAGATGCACTATAACATAGATCATATGCATTAAAAGAACTACTGAATGTGCTAAAATAATTACTGAATGCATTGAAAGAACTACTAAATACACTAAAATAACTACTAAATGCACTAAAGGGTGGTCTTGATACGTTGAATGATGAGTTGGATGCACTGAAATAGGGCCTAGATGCATTGAAAGATGTTTCGTATGCATCGAAAAAAAGGATGGGTGTGCTACATAGAAATTCAAGTCCAAATTTGTAAACAAAATTTCTAGAAAATGTTAATAAAAATGGGGCTCGGCCCCACGGTGGGTGCCAAAATGTATGTGTGAGTTTAAAATATGAATAAGAAAATTAAAGCTAAACAAACACAGCAATGAAATATTATATTAGAGAATTTAAATAACAATCTAATTGAATTGAAACAAGCAAACTCTCTAAAACCATCCCATTGTTCTCTATCTCCAAGGATTTGTTAAATCATAATTGCTCTCAGATTGTTTGTGCACTATGACCTTTAGAATAACAACCTGAAGAATGAGATGCTAGAAAATGTAAGAATCTGTTCCTACATGATTGATTGCTAAGCTATAGATGGATATGATAATGATGCTATGATGCTGTATGAAAATGGAGACTATGCTATGATAATGATGTGATGAAACTACAGTAATTAGGATGCAGCTAATGTTAGAGCCATGATTAAACTAATTGTTTCTAAATGCTAATTGCTATAGAAAGAGGTTGTATTTATAGATTTTCCAAGGCATAAACTAATGTGTTAGCAACCAACGGTTTGGATTTGATTTGGATAGATGAATGATGGAGGATGAAGAAGTTAGAGAGAAATAAGGAGAGTGTTCTCTTCATGAAAAAAATCTGCCAAGTGTTAAGAAGAATAAATGGAAAAGAAGAGCCAAGTGTCCCAAAGTTGTTTAGAATTTGTTGAGGATAATGCCCAAATTAAATATTTAAAATATTCAATTTGTTGAGACTTATGATGAGGTGGAAGGAGGAAAAATTTGTAGACATGTAACTAAATTCAAATTTAGCATTTAAATTTAATAAGAAGAAATTTATTAAATAAAACAAACTATTTAAATTTCTTTATTTAATTATAAGATTAGAAGAATATGATTTAAGATAGAAGAATTAGAAAATGAATTATATAAATAAATTTAGAATTTATTTATAAGTAGACGAATTAAAAAGTTTATTAATTAAATAACTTGTATTTAATTAATTAATTCTCCAGACCAATTTTAGCTGTATACAATATGTTGTTTGCTTTATATGAGCATTACATTGCTTACTAAATCTGCATATATAATGTGTTGGAGTTTACTTTATAACATTTCAAATATATATAACATACATTAATATATATATATATATATATATATATATATATATATATATATATGTATAACTTTTCATAGTTATAATATATATATATATATATATTAATATATATATATATATATATTAATATATATATGTTTATTAAAACCAATAATTGCCAATCATATACATATTAACTAATATATGTAAATGTATATTTTTATACATATATATATATATATATATATATATGTATCATATTTACTATTTCACAATAAACACAAATACACATATATTTATCGATATGTATATACCTAAAGTGTATATATACACATATATATATATATCCAATCGATTTACCATGTATCTAATATATTTGTGTATGAATATGCATAAGTATTTCTACCTAAGTATATGTACACATGCATATGCTCATATGCACGAGTTATCCAATATATATACATACATACATTTGATGTATGTGTGTATTGATCAATATATAAACAAAATTACATGAAGAAGCACATATATAAAATACAAAGATCTAGTCATATAATCAAAACTAAGAGACAATCAAGAAATCAAAGACCAAAACCAAAACCTATCCCCAAACAATGACCAAAGTTTTACTTACCAATTCCTGAACTAACTCGACTCAACTTGACCAAACTAGAATGTGAGTGTGTGATAGCTCAAATAGGCACATTAAGGGTTACCAAACCAAGCTCTTCTCCTGAGTGATACTCTCTCTCTCTCTCTCTCTCTCTCTCTCTCTCTCTCTCTTCCAGAGGCTCAATTCTTTTCCTGCACCCTACTTAGTGCATCACAATACAAGTTATCCAATAACATTACATTCATATGCATCATATATCATTTTCTTTATCAAAGCATTAAAAGTATTCACATTACATTGCACATTCATTCATCACATTTAATATCCAAAATATACAAAACATAATCATGTATTAAATAAAAAAACTCATCAAAGTAACATTAAATAGGTAATAACACAATTGGGTGTAACATTTATTTTGTGCAACACAAACATGGCTAACCTTTTCGAGCATATAAATATATAAATTATTAGATTGGAAATAATTTTAAAGGAGTCATAGACCACAAGGGTCTATAGATCAAATTGTTAAAATATATTATATTTTAATTAAAACAGGTATTTTTTAGGTGTTACTACTTACTTTGGTGACACTACAATAGTGATTCTTTCCCAAATGTAGGAGAGTGTGTTTGGCGATGTGTCTCTCAAAACCGCCCAACAAAATGTTCCCAAGGAAATTATTAAAAGAGATTGTTTTCCTCACTATACCCCTAGATCTAGTATTATGGGATTCTAATTGACTAGGTGCATGTGCCCTCCTTTGGTACCATTGATATATCCTATATTTATTGTTGCACATGGTCATTATCCTAGTAACGACCGAATTCCACTATAATTTGCACAACAATTATACGATTTGGTCTATTTAGGCATCAATATCAACTACTTAGATTTACCTCCACATTTGGGGTAGAGGAATGGTAGGGAATGTGATAGGTATGCATGTTGTTATTTAAATCAATAACATCTTGCTTATAAAGTATTGGTTGATAAGAGGATACCAACAATCTCTCACTTAGCAATATTACTGATCGGGTGGTTATTTCTTCCCAAAGGGAAGCAATTGATAGTATTATTGAGATTGCTACATAGACTCAATGATATCCTTAGGCTGAGTGGGCAATATTTGATTAGGTACCCATGTAGGTCATCTACATCATGCGTATCATCATCAACTCACTCAAATCCCTATCATTTTGTTTCTATCCCATCTCTAGAGGATCTTGATCCTATTATAGATTATGGTCAAATTTGTAGGTCAACACACTTCTTGTCTAAGGAATTGATGAGGGTTAATCAAGTGATATCATTATAGAAAGGAATCCATTTTTTAAATGTTGGTGCATATGTAGATAATATTCTTGCATATTTTGAGATCCAAATAGTATACCCATAACATTCTAATATATATTGTAGAGTGATGAGGGATACACCGCTCGAAACCCACACAAATCATAACAATAGATACCAACATAGAAGTTGTGAGATAGAAAATAACTCACTTTCAATTATTTTCAAAAAATAAAATGATAGATTCAAAACTTACATGCTACAGCCTCATGGGATTGATTCATTACAACAAAATTAACTCTAAAAAAAAAATATATTATTCGGAGCCACAATCTACACTAATGGAGCGACCTTCTATAACCCCACTTATCTCTTTTTATTTTACCCAATAATAGCCCTAGAATGTTCTAGAAAGTGTAACTTTCCCTTCATTTTGGTGCCAAAAGTCTAACCATTTGATTTCTTGCCTAGGAAGATATTTTAATGAAATTCACTTTTTAGTGGGGCAACTTCATGGGACAATAACTTTTGATCTGGGTGTTTGATTTTCTATTATAACATATCATTGGAAATTTCTCCTAGAGATCTATAGTGCCAAGCCATCGAAGATTGGTTCATCAACTTTTTGAGCTATTTTAGGGCCTCTAAGGTTTTCATATCTGAATTTGAAGCTATATTGGAGAGATTTACCAGGACAAAAACTTTAATATCTCCCAAACTGTGTAGGGTATTGAGATGATTCTTTCGTGACTGGAAATGTTTTTTAGTTCTACTCCTTGGGTTAAATTTTCAAGTCCATATGAGCCTGTTTAGGCTGACTTACTAAAAATAGTAAGTGACCATTTTTTTCCTTTTCTGATTTTTGACTATCTTACACCCCTTAAGTGCCATCATGAAACTCAAAAAAAATAGAGAAATTAAGGAAAAATATTTTTTTTGGGTGATGCAAGATTTCCCTACACCGTTGGATGCTCTTGCATCAAACACCCGAGGTAATTTGAAAAGTGACCCTATCACTTCTCAGGAGTTAGATTAAAACCAAGATGGTTAACCTCAACCTTAGACAACCATTATGAATCTTCAACAGGCCTTCCTCTCCACTTCACCAAGTACTCTACACATTTCTTGTTTCCTGTGCTTCTACCTACATGAATATCAAAAAAAAATTCTATCTCCTCCTTTTTTGAAGTAGGTACTGGAATATTCCATTGTGCTTCTATGATTTAGTCATCAATTCCTCCTTCATGATATTCTGTTAAGTCTAAAATTTTAAACACAAGTGAAATATGAATTTCATCAGGCAACTCTACCTCATATGCATTTCATGAATCATGGTTCTTCACGATCTTGCATGGTCCAAACTTCTTCATCTTTAACTTGTTGTATGTACCAATTGGAAACCTTTCCTTTCACAAATGAATCATGACTTCATCTCCTACCTAGAACTCCTTATACCTCCTTTTTTGATCTATCTTAGCCTTATATTGCAAGTTCATCTTATTGATATGTTTCTTCACCTCTTCATGCAAATTATTCAGGTGTTAAGCAAAATCTTCAGCCTCAACACTACTCCTCTCCCCCTTATCCATCTTCCTTAGTTTAGAAGTAGTTCTTAGACTACTCACATACACAATCTAGAATGGTGATTTACTAGTGCTCTTGTTGACAAAATTGTTGTAAGAAAATTCTACCTCTGGTACAATAAAATCCCATCCCTTGGGCTTATCTCCTACTAATCATCTTAGTAGGTTACTCAAACTCTTGTTCACCACCTTCGTTTATCCATTAGTCTGTGGATGGTGTGCAGAACTGAAATTCAAATCTATCTTTAACTTCTTTCATAAGGTCCTCCAAAAATAGCCAACAAATTTGGTATCTCTTTCTAAAACTATACTCTTCGATAGACCATGTAGTCTCACCACGTCTCTAAAAATAACTTTGAAATATGGACAACATCACCATTTTTGTGACATGGAATGAAATGTGTCATCTTTGAAAATTTATCCACCACCACAAATATGGAATCATGACATGTTTGTGTCCTTGGCAAACCAAGAATAAAATTCATGCTAATATCCTCCCATGGCCTCTCAGGTACACGTAATGGCTAATACAATCAAATATTCTGACTTGTTCCTTTTTCCATTTGACATATTCTAAAACTTTGTACAAACTTCTTCACATATTGTTGTAACTATGGCTAGTAATAATTCTCACTAACAAGAGAAATGGTCTTACCTCGACTGAAATGTCCAGCCAATCCTCCACTATGTTTTTCCTTGATTAGATTCTCTCTCATAGAACTCCTAGGAATGCACAATTAGCTTCCTCTAAACAACATCCCATCTTGGATTAATAAGTCCAACCATCTTGTCCTATCCAATGTAACAGGTTCCAAACAAGCTTTCCAAGCTTTTACAAAGTCTGGACCTTTGGGATACAAAATATTGAGTTCATTGAACCCAACAACCTCTATATTCATCTCTATCAAAAAAAAAATCCTTCTACTCAAGGCATCTACAACTCTGTTTAACCTTCCACTCCTATGCTTCAAAACAAAATTATAACTCTACAAAAACTAAACCCATTTTAAGTGACTTTGATTTAACTTTCCTTGACTATTGAGATACTACAAGGCCCAGTGATTAGTATATAAAATAAATTATTTTTGCAACAAATAGTGTCTCCATTTCTTCAAAGCATGAACTATAAAATCAAACTCCTAATCATAGACAAAATATTTCTTCTTAAAGCATCATTTAACTTCTCACTAAAATAGGCAACATGCTTACCTTCTTGACTCAAAAAAACTCCTAGATGGTAGTTCCATTAGCCTCACAATCCACCTGAAAGATCTTATTGAAATCTGGAAGTGCCAAAATAGGTTGCTCTATAAATTTCTTCTTCAACATATCAAAACTTTTGGCTGCTCTTTTAGTCCACTTAAACTCTTTTCTATCCCCTCTCATTGCTTTAATTAGAGATGCACAAATACTACTGAAATTCTTAATAAATTTTTTGTGAAAACTTGCTAGACCATGAAATGTTCTTACCATTGTAACACTCCTTGGGGTAGGCCATTCAATGATAGCTCTCACCTTCTTTGGATCCATTTTAAGACCCTTTGTTGAGACAAAAAATCCTAGATACACCAACCCCCTCTTCACAAAACTACATTTCTTCAAATTAATCAACAAATTTTCCTCCCTTAGCTTCTCAAAAACTCTTCAGATATGCATCAAGTGCTCCTCCAATCTCTTATTGAAAATCATAATATCATCCAAATAAACAATAACAAATTTTCCTAAAAAATATTTTAATACCTCATTCATAAGCCATATAATTGTGCTTAGTGCATTGGTTAGCCCAAAAGGCATGAATAACCACTCATATAATCCCTCCTTGGTTTTGAAGGGTGTCTTCCATTCATCTCCTTCTCTAATCCAAATCTGGTGATAGTCTCTCTTCAAATCTATCTTTGTGAAGTACTCATCTCCACTTAAACAATCCATAATACCATCCATTCTCGGTAAGGGAAACCTATACTTGATGAAGATCTTGTTGATGGCTTTAGAATCTGTACACATCCATCATTTCCCATCCTTGTTTGGTGCTAGTATTTCAGGTATTGCACATGGAATTAAACTCTCTCTAACTATTCCCTTCCTCAACAACTCTTGCATTTGTTTTTTCAACTCTTCACTCTCTATTGGAGTCATATAATGAGCTGACTTATTTGGAAAATTGGCTCCAAGAATCAGGTCCATCTGATGACTAATTTATTCTTATTGGAGGAAAACCTTTAGGTACATTATCAACAACAATATATTGAAACTCATTCAACATACTCTATAGGTAACTCATTAGTATCTTCTTTATCAACTCTAGGGATCAATGCAAAAAACATGTGCTCATGCCTCATACCTTCTAGGAACTTTCTTCCATCAACCAAAAAAATTCTTGCATTACTACATACCTTTTCCTTTGCCTCTTTCAAGGGCTTCAACTTATTATGAACTCCATCCTTTGTCAAGGAATATGTGTTGGCATGTCCATCATGTACTGCTAGCCGATCAAACTGCCACAATCTACCTAACAACATATGACAAACATTCATATGCATAATATCACACAATAAATCATCATGGTAATTTCCAATCTTGAACTTTACCAGACAGACATTGTTCATTTACTAGAGCCTTATGGTCCTTCTGCAACCAAGAAATCCAGTATGGATTCATACACCTTCTTCTCTCCAATCACAACTTACTAACCATCTCTTCTAAAACAAGGCTATTAGTACTACCTCCATCAATAATAACATTGCAAAATTCACCTTCACACTTAAATATGGTACGCAATAAATTATTCCTTTGAGCTAGTTCCTTCTCCTCATTCAGTAAGGCTTTTCTAGTAACAAGAAACTCTCCTCTTTTTGCATCCTCAGAATGTGAAGACCCAACATATTAATCCTCTTCCTTGATGTTAAGGGCATTCATAGGCCCTATTTCCTTCTTCTCCATGAAAGCCTCCTTTTCCTGGTCCTCGTCTAGATCTTCCTCTTCCTCTTTGGTCTCCATTATTCTGGTCATGAGGATGGTAGGTGTTATCTCCTTTCTAGTTCTGACTGCTATTGGATCATTCACCCTTCTTTTGATCTTCATTTCGACCTCCATATGACCATCCACTAGCCTTTCCACCACGACCCCCACCTCTTTGCTTACTTTCAAATCTTTTATTCAACTTTTCTTCTACCTTCAAAGCAAACTGATATGCATCTTCAATGGTAGACATTCTTACCAGACCCAACTCTTCTTGAATACTCGACTTCAACCCATTTATGTAACAAGAAACTTTCTCTTTATTGGCCTCAGAATGGCTTGTTCTGATCAAGAAACAGTAGAATTCTTCTATATACTCCTTGACATATTTTCCTATTGTTTTCAACCCTTGCATCTTCTTCCACAAATCTAGCTCATAATCCATAGGAATGAATTCTTTTTAATTTGTCCACCATACGATCCCATCTTGTTATTTTCTCTTTTCCTCTTTGATTTATTTCTAGTTGCACCTCTTTCCACCAAATATTTGCATGACCCTCTAGCTTGGTCTTTGCAAATTTGACCCTCTCAGGATCTTCCACCTCCTCATACTCAAAGTATTCCCCCATATCGTTGATCCAATCAATCAACTCTTCTAGATTAAGATTTCCAAAAAATGTAGAAACATCAATTTTTGGCCTTTTCCCAATCTTAGAGATGGCCTTAAATAATCTGACTTGCTCTGGATCTTTTGCTTGTTCTTCGAACTATTCCTCATTTTCAGCTTCATCTTCACTTTCATTTCCTCTTCTTGGCTCAAACCCTTGACATAGCTCCTCTTGTAGTGCTTGAACTTGTCTCTAAAGGGATCTAAAGCCCTCTTTTGGTATAAAAAAAATTCTTCCCACCACCACGAGTTCTTCATGGAGGCATTCTGATCACCTTTCTTAGAAACCCACAACCATAAGTCCTAGTGAAAACTGTCTCACATTCAGTGATCTATTTACACACTCAGGAAAACCTACTTTGATACCACTTGATGAGGGACACACCACCCAAAAACCACAAAAATCACAACAATAGATAACAACATAAAAGTTGCAAGAAAGAAAATAACTCACTTTCAATTATTTTTCAGAAAATGAAATTACAGATTCAAAACTTACATGCTACAACCTCATGGGCTTGATTCATTACAACAAAATCAACTCTGAAAACAAAATATATTTTTCAGAGCCACAATCTACACTAATGGAGCCATCTTCTATAACCCCCACTTATACCTTTTTATTTTACCAAATAATCACCCTAAAATGTTCTAGAAATTGTAACTTTCCCTTTTGTTTTACAACCAAAAGTCTCTTCGTTTGATTTCTTACCTAGGAAGATATTTTAATGAAATTCACTTTTTAGTGGGGCAACTCTGCTAGGCCATAAATTTTGATCTGAGTGTTCAATTTGCTATTATAACATATTGTTGGAAAGCTCTTCTAGATATCTACAATGCTAAACCCATTGAAGACCGGTTTGTCAACTTTTCGAGCTGTTTTGGGGCCTCTAAGGTTTTCATATCTGAATTTGGAGCTACATTGGAGAAATTTCTTGGGACAAAAACTTTAATATCTCTCAAACCGCACAGGGTATTGAGACGATTATTTTGCACCCAAATTTTTTTTTCTGTTCTACTCCTTGGGGTAAATTTTCAGGTCCATATGAGTCCCTTTAGGCCAACTTACTAAAAATAGTGACTTTTTTTGCATTTTCTGACTTTGGACTATCTTAGACCCCTTAAATGCCATCGTGGAACTCAAAACAACTAAAGAAATTAAGGAAAAATATTTTGTTGGGTGATGCAAGATTTCCCTACATCGCTGGATGCTCCTACATCATAGAGGCTAATCCTTTGTTGGGTAGGAGTCACATACTAGAGCTCCTCTATAATTTGTGACACCTAATAAATTTATCGAGTAGCTTTTGGAGGGTATTGGTTTCATAGATTTACTTTATTCAATATCAATGACACATGACCACATCAATCCATTCCACACATCAATGCTACATATATTGGATGAGAGATGTTTGATAGAGGTAGATGTTTTTGTGCATATTATAGGGACTTATTTGTCTACATATCTAGATTTGGTTGGAGATGATGTTCCTCTTTGTACAGTTGTGACACAAGTATATATAATTTTTTAAAATAATTTAGTTAAATTTATATTATATAATATTTAAATCGTATGCTTCAAGTCCATAATTAAATTTTGTTTGAATATTTTTTATTTTTTATTTTTTATGTACATATGCACATATGTCTAGGTCAAGGTAGTAGGAAATATTCGCAGTTTGAGCATATTACATGTATGCATGTGTTCTTCACTCAATGATAATAGATGAACAAGATAGTTTATGTTGTATATACATGTATTCTAAAATTATAATCAAATTAAAGTTCATATATATATTATTATTTAATTATATGTAGGGCTGCATTCATCCATTAGAGCATGTTTCACACTTAAGAGGGTTGCTCAACTAGGAGTCATGTTGGGGATCATACCGGTTATTTTATATTACATGCATATGACACATGTTTATTTTATGTTTATATTGACATGAAAATTTATAATTTATATTAGAATTATGACACATATATCTAGATGTGGTTAAGTTTGATAATTGATAGAATATGTACACTTCCATGTACTTCATGTTTGATGTGTCTATTATATGTGTGACATGTTTATATTTGAAATATATATTTTGATCTATTTTTTAGCTCATGAATTTGTTATAATAATGACGTGTACATAAATAAATTTAAATAATAACAAGATAAATAAATATATTTGAATCCTCATTTTTATTTATTTATAACTTTTAACGAGTGAACTTTATGTAATAAGAAGAAATTTTTTTATTTAAATTTATAACTTAAAATATATCTTTCTTCTTTCTTAAGATTGATTGCAATGATAAATTGGATCTAGATGACCTCCATAGTTAGATAAAGTTATTCTCTTGAGTAGGTTCATAACTTGTCATTTAGATATGTTTAATGAATGTGCATGAATACACCTTAAGGTTGAATAGGTGGTTAATCTCTTCATTTTTATTTTATGAAAAACTAATACATGTGTGAATGATTCTATGGAAGTGAAAATATTTGAATAACCCTTCAATACTTGGTTAATTAGATAAATACGTTCCTATACTCCTAGATTTGTCCAGATTGAATTAATAAATTGGTAATTTTAAATATATCAATGAGCTGGTAATTAATCATAGTGAAGATATATGTATGGTATAAAATTATTAAGCTAATATTAAGAATAGAACTTTGTGATATATGATGTTCTTAATCAAACTTAACTCCTATCTTCAACCTAATATGGGAATTAAAGAAAATAATTACATTGTGCTTTAGTCTATAGAGAGGATGCTATATAAAATATAGAATAAAATTTAGGTAACTTGACATTGCATATTCGACTTTGATATTATTTTATTTATATAAAATATAAATTATTTGGTTAGAGAAGGTGAGAAGTAGTGGATTAGAGAAGGTTAAAACTATCTCTCCTTTAGCATAAGGAATTTGGTAGAAAGACATATTTTATTTGAAGTATTTTTGTTTATAAATATTATCATTATAGTTTGTGTAAATTCTCCTTTTACCATATTGTCTTTTATGAGGAAAACCAACCACCTATTAAAATACTAACAAATCTAACATTCTCCATAATTCCCTTGTTTAAATTATGTGTAATTTACTATTATTTTATCCAATCATGACCAAGACCTAGCAATCTTGAGAATTTATGAGGATATTTTAGTATAGATTCAATAAATTATTTGATCTTATAGCTCCTAATAATGGTGGACATCATTACCATGTCATTTTTTGCATCAATAGTAATGATCCTATAAGCAGGTTTGTACTTAATGTTTTTATTGTTTAGTGTTTATATTCTCTAATTTTCTTATCTATGATAGCTTTTTGATGGCTTGGGATATATCCTCTTATACTCCTTAGAGGGATTCTCATTATATTCCAAAGAATTTTGATAATATTCTCCTCAAATTTTTACCTCATAGTAGTTGGTTTGAATAAAAATATATTATTTTTTTAAAGACCATTTAATTAGATTGGGTATAATGCATGGTGATGTTTCCTATAAGCTATTTGTTTCTTCCTTATTGGTTGAGCCTTTTTCATGGTACTTAATTATTTCTCTTGGCTCCATTCATTCATGAAAGGAGATGGTAGACATGTTTTGTAGTGAAAGATATTTTTTGTAGAAATTTACTAAACTCATTCATCCATAGGTAACTTTTGAGTAGTATGCAAGCACCATGAGGATGATAGATTAGTCCATTTTTATTTTAATCTTATATTTTCAAGAATGTTAAACATTATTTTCTTTCTCTTTATGCCTCTTAAATATTTTTTTATGTTTTTATTTTGATTCATTGAATTATTTGACTACAAAAATTATAAGAATGGCCCCTAGAGTGAAAACTATTTTAAATGTATTTAAAGAGGTAATTACTATCAATTAACAACTTATGGCTCAAGGTTATAGTCATGTGTGTGGTCCATGAATTTTAATTTAAACCTATATTTCATCTCCTATCTCCAAGTGTCTTTAACTAATCGTGATTTAAATTGTAATCCTCTGTTTAAGAATTAGCCTATGCATTCATCATGACCACTATTAAATAAGGAATCCATGATTTGTGTACATTTGCTTCTAAATTGTATGTCCAATATTATTCCTATGCTTGTGATTCCCCATGGTCTTGGCCTAAAACTCATGAAATCGTGAGGTTTTAAATTTCTTATTTCATTGTTCCATGTGATAATTTGAGTGATTCTTCATTTATATCTAATATGGATGATTATAGGGACGATGTAGTTGGGATAAAAAAAAATTAATTAGTGCATGATATCAAGGATCTTATTTTTGATCTAATATTATATCTATTCCAAGGAATCACCTAAATACACAAAGAAAATCGTCTTAAATTTATCACATATTGTGGATTTTTTAAAGTAATTTTTGGTGAATATTTTGGTTTTGTTAAGAATATAAGACTTTTTGCTTATATAATTTAGTTTTATTAAGCTAAGGTATGTAAATAGATGATTTTTTTTCAATTTCAACATGGATTATATTAATAAGGATAATGATAGTGTTATTTTATGTGTCAGGAAGGGAGCTAATGTTTCTTTCTAGAAAACAATTTAAGGATTAAAATTAGTTTTTAGACTTACTCAAATAATGATGAATCATATTAAATGATAATACTAATTAAATCATATCTTAAATTTGACTCTAAACCTTATAAACCATCTACTTGTGTCTTCATGTATGTTTCTACTTCCTTGTAAACCTAAATAATCCAAATAATTTTGCTTAATGCTTTGAAAAATAAGAGGAGTAGTTTAAAAATCAATATTATTGATTCTTCACTTGTAAGATTTACCTTTAAGAATTTTTAATAAGCAAGCCAACTTTGGAGGCCATTCCTTGAATATATTAATTTTATGATTTTCTTACAAACCTACACCTCTTAAGGAGTGTCATAAAATTACACATAGATTTCCTTGATTTACAAAATGCTACTAAGAGACTTTACCCATATACTCAAGATGTCAATTGACATAACACTACCACTCCTATAGTGAATTTAACATATGCAAAAAAATTCTCAACAACTATAACCAAAAACACATGAAAAATTTTAAGCTACTATTTTCACTCCACTCACCCCTTCCCTACCTTCACTAGATTTCAATATTTCCACAAAGGAAAAGGTCCAATCAACATAATCTGGGTTGACAACATTGGTTATAGTCTTGAAAAAATTGTGCCCTGGTGAGCCTGACCTTGGTGTTTATTGACCAGGAAGGGGATCCACTAGCCCCCATGAGGAGGAGACACCATAGGCTAAATACTGATAGCCATGACCCACTGCTTCTCATTCCACCATCACACCATCATATTTAGCTCAAAATACTACTTGGAATGGATGAGGATCATTGGGTTTCACTTCACCCAAGTTGATTCGAACTGCGAAAACTTGAGAAGAGACCATCCTATTCACCTTATACCCCAAAATACATGACCCAACACCATTTTTAGCCTCCACCACAACTAGGGATTTTGTTTTGAATATCTTGTTAAGAAGTAGATTAGTGAAGACCCCATTAAAATAATTTACCTGGAATAATGTCAGTTTCATCTTTATTGCCTAGTAAAAATGGCTAATCAAGGAGAAAAAACCTCATAAGGACCATGATCCACCATAGATGCAATGATTTAAACATAATTTACACAACACTTCCCCAACTAAAATCCCACTATCATGGCTACTAAACCTGCCTTCATCATCACTTTTGTGACTTGCATAAGGGACTCAAAAATATCATGTAAGAATAACGATTACAACTTATTCATGACCATCACCACTAAGGACTTGGGACACTATCTACATCAACTCATTGACCTCTTTATTGCACTCCCTATAAATGTGGCCTATATTAGAATCATTAAAAGCTTCTAATAGTTTGAGGCAATCCACCAATGTTATATTAAACTTGTAGTTGCAAATTATTCCCATTCTAAAAGCATTAATCATAATCAGAGGATATCTTTCCATGAAGAATTTTTTAATTCCAATCCTCAGGCCTTCATTAAGCCCATACCATAATGCTTGCATTTTTTTCTTTGTTATTGGTGCATACAAGAAGCGAGGAACTAAGTTTTGTAATCACCACTCTATCTTCCTTTTTGAAAATGCATCCAAACCTCAGATTGACCCAAATTACCTTATGAGGCCTCATCAAAATTAATTTTAATCCAACCAATCTCTGATGAGGTCCAAGAAACCTTCAATATAGCTACCTTAGTGTAATTAACCCCACTACCCCCATAAATAGGGGGATATAGAGGCCCACCCATGTCTTACTCATCAAGTTGTCCCATGAAGAAAATAAATTTTCTTTTACCACTTATGTTATAGTAACCTCTAGCTTCCTTTAAAACATGTTCAACTTCAAGGATTTATCTTGAAAATTTATTATTTTTCTATCCTTCCACAACTCCCATATAACAATGGAGGGTGAGGCAATCCATAAAATTTTGAAGCTCGATCTTTTCTAGATAATAGGCCAAAGGTTGAAGAGATATTTTATATCCACATGAAGGGGTCATGAGTAGTTTAGTTTATTCAACAAAAATTTCCAATAATCTTAAACGTGAATTTTAATAGGATGTTATTTGTTATTTCCTCTTCATTCTTATAAAAAACACATCTATGAGGACCAATAAAACTAATCTTCTTCAATATTTCACCAATGAGAATCTTTTTTTGTAAAACTACCCACACAAAGGATCCTGCTTTAGGTAAACAATTTCCATGCCAACAGAGGTGGGTTGATCAATCAAGTTTTTTCTCCACACTTTCTCTCACCACATAGCCCAATTCGACACTATATATTCCTAACTTAGCAACAAACCACCTAATTTCATCCTCTTCCTCAGAGATAAATATTTTCATTTTGCTCAAGTCTTTTTTCAAAATTTGGGCTTGCTAATCAAGTAGATCAAAATTATCTAATTATTTCCACTTCCACTTTGTCCTTTCATCTTCCACAAAGGTCTGGACATATTTCTTAATGTGTAGACCCCAAATAACCTTAAGTATGAACTATATTCCATTTAAATATTGTTTGCCAGCTAGGGTTAGGGCTATATCCCAAGAGTCATTCTAAAAATTTATTTCTTCCCACTCTTTATTCCCATGAACAATGACCAATAATAATTGATGAGCTATAAGAATGCCTTGTTGGATATTGCTGATATGTGGTTGTCATTGATGTCAACACTATTTGCATTAATGTCTTTGAGGTTGTATATGTCGAGGATATTGAGAAAATTGTAATAAAATAAGTTTCACGTTGTCGGTGATGCAGTGAAGTTCAATATGATGGTTAGCTCAGTATATTGAGGATAAGAAGCTTTGGATTAAAGGGTTTGCTGAAAAGTATATCTAGTTTATCTACATGAAGTTTTAGAGGTTTGCATGAAGATTTGATTAAAAGTTATGAGTATCGATGTTCCAACAGTTGTTATGTTTCTTTAATTGGTGTTCTTGGAAGAAGATGATGTGATTCTAGTAATTCGAGTTGTTGTGTATGCTTCTGTGGTGATTCATGATGCTTGTGGATGTTTCTAGATCATGCTCTATCTGTGTTGTTGGTTTGCATTGATTATTGTGCTCGTGATTGGTGATTTTCTTCTGTGATTTCATGTTTTTCATGATTACGGCTGACAAGGTGATTGTAGCGTGTTGTGGATCTTCAAGACATAATTTTTTAAGGTGTTTCATGTTTGAGACATGTTTTTTTGGGTCCTTACTATGTTTTGGCTGGCATTATTTGATTCACATTGATAAATTATTTATTAATTTGGGCCGATGGTTTGTACACATTTCATATTTTATTGGGTCGTCATGTAGCTGATGTTATCCCTAGTTGCGGATGTATATGATCTGTTGTTTATACCATTTGAATGTAGTGGCGGGCGAGGTGTGTGTGTGCTGCATGAGAATAATGTTCTTATCTTTTGAAGGTAGAATTAAAGTGTGAAGAAGAGTGAGCAGAAGAAAGTGTTCATGTGCTTAACTAGAATTGTAATCAAGTATTAGAAGATGTTATTTTCTCAGTTCAAGATCTTTTGAATGGATGTAATTTGAATGTGACTATACGATAGTGAGTCTTCCTTTGGTCAGTAAGCCTTTTGTATTTGAGAAGTGAGATCTAGGAAGTGTTCCTAAATGCATGTTAATTCCCCATTTATAATACTTTTAATAGAGTATAAACTTGTGGACTAACCTCCACCGTGGTTTTTTCCCTAACAGGGTTTCCACACAAAAATCTTGGTGTTATGTGTGTTTTTGATGTGGTGATGGTTTATGCTTTCATGTTTAATTATCACATTTGAGAACAAGTTTAATAAGTATTTTTTTGTGACAACTGATTCACCCCCTTCTCTCAGTTGTCTACCCTTGTGTTGCCAACAATTGGTATCAGATTAGGTTCCTTTGGAGAAGTTTGATTGCTTGAGGTAATCTGAGATGGTAACATATAGGAACGATAGTCCTAGATTTGATGGAACAAATTATTCTTTGCGAAAGACTCAAATGGAGTGTCATCTAAGATGCATTGGTGAACCTTACTAGACAATTACACAGAATAGATATATCATCCCATAGAATGGTCCTTCTACTATAGGTGAGATTAAGGAATCCGAGTACAATATTAGGGCTAAGGAAGCATTGTTGAGTGCTTTGATGGATTTTGAGATGACAAATGTAATGGAGCTGAAGACTGCTTATGAGATCTGGAAAAAGTTGGAAACTTTGTATGAAGGTGATACCCATGTGAAGATTGCTAAGCTGCAAAGCCTGGAAGGGAAATATGAAATTTTGAGAATGGGAGAAGATGAGAACATCACTTCTTTTATGCAAGAAATGAGAGAGATTGAAGAAGAAGAGAGAAAGCTAGATGAGCTTGAAGCACTTCTTGTCAAGAGGGTAGCCAAAGGAGAAGGTGAGTATAAAGGGAAATTTCCTCTTAAATGTTTTTCTTGCAATAAGATAGGTCATTTTGCCTCAAGGTGTCCTGAAAGAGTTCCTAAGCTAAGACCTGACAAGCCTATATTCTAAAGAAAATGTTATTATGTTTCTGATGAAGGTGTGACAGATGATGAATCTGATAAAGGGAATGTAAGTGAGGATGAATGGGTATTTATTTCTATCAAGGAAAATAATCTAGTACCAACTGAATCTACTAGTTGGATAAATGTGGAGAGAGCTCTAGCTGCTAGAGTTGAAGAAAAATATGAATGGGTGATTGACAGTGGATGCTCTCATCACATGGCAGGTGATAAAAGTAAATTTGTGAGCTTGGAAAAGTATGATGGTGGTGTTGTAAGATTTGGTGATGACAAATATTGTGTAATCCGTGGTAGAGGATCCATTTCTTTTGATGGTAAGCATAATACTGATGATGTTCTATATGTAAAAGGTTTGAATCATAATCTCTTAAGTGTTGGATAGATGGTTGACAAGGGATATAATCTTCAATTCAAGGATGTAAAGTGTAGAATATTGGGGAGTTCTAGAAATGTGATTGCATCTGGTACAAAAAGAAAAGGTAATATCTTTCACCTAAGTACTACTAGTAAAAGTTGTCTGATTTCTCAAGTTGATGAAAGTTGTTTGTGGAATAGGAGATTGTGTCATGTAAACTTTGACAATATTATCAAGATAATTTCTACTCAGGCAATGAGAGATCTTCCTAAGTTGATAAAACCGACTAATATTATATGGAAGGAATGTTAGTTAGGGAAGCAAACTAGAATTTCATTCTGAAGCAAACAAAATTGTTCAAATGAAGTATTGGAGCTTGTGCATACTGACTTGTGTGGTCCTTCTAGAGTTAGAAGTCTACAAGGAGACATGCATTTCATGTTACTTATTGATGATTATTCTAGATTGTTGTGGGTTACTTTCTTAAAGGAAAAATTAAGCTCTAGAGATATTTAATATATTTAAGGCTATGGTTGAGATAGAGACATGTTTGAAGATTAAATGTCTGAGATCGGATAGAGGTGGTGAATTCACTTCCGGTGAGTTTAATTATTTTTGTGAAAAGAATGGGATAAAGAGACAATTATTTGTCCCGCAAACCCCTCAGCAAAATGGAGTTGTGGAAAGGAAGAACAAGACAATTCAAGAAGCCTCTAGGACTATGATGTTGGAAGGAAATGTTCCTCATATCTACTGGAGAGAAGCTGTGAAATCTATTGTTTACACTCTCAATCGGGTAGATGTCAAAGGTGATACTGGTAAGACTCCTTATGAGCTATGGTTTGGTCATAAGCCTACTATTAGATACTTCAAAATCTTCGGGAGTAAATGCTATATCAAAAGATATGAAGACATAGGAAAGTTTGATGCTATAAGTGATGAAGGCATCTTTCTTGGTTATTCTACTAAAAGTAAAGCCTACCGGTGCTACAATAAGATATTGAGGAAAGTAATTGAAAGTGATAATGTAAAGGTTGATGAAGACACAATTAGACCATATAGAACCCGCGGATATGATTCAGATGATCAAAATGACAATTCATATAAAGGAAATAAAGTTTAGACTCTAAATCAAGTTCAAATCATTTCAATGAATTAGGAAAATAAAGAGGAAGAAACTAGTGAAAGTGAATAAATAAGATCACAAGAGCTTGAAGTTCAAGAGCCTGAGACTCCAAGGTATGTAAGACTAAATCATTCAGAAGATAAGATTATAGGTGATAAGAACAAAGGTGTTTAAACTAGGAGAAGAATTGCAAAAGAGTACTGTTTGATCTCAAAGGCTGAGCCTAATAGTGTCAATGAAGCATGCAAAGATGAACATTGGGTGGAAGCAATGAAAGAAGAATAGCTATAAATTGAGAAGAATGATACATGGATTCTTGTTCCTAGACCTAAGGACAAAAATGTAATTGGAACTAAATGGTTCTTTTAGAAAAAACTGAATGAGAGAGGTGAGGTTGTTAAAAACAAAGCAAGACTAGTGTGTAGAGGATATTCTCAGATGGAAGGAATTGAATTTGAAGAAATTTTTTCCCCTATTGCTAGGATTGAAGTTGTGAGACTATTTCTTGCTTATGCTGCTTACAAACACTCCAAGGTTTATCAGATGGATGTCAAGTTAGCATTTCTAAATGGTGAGCTGGATGAAGAAGTGTATATTGAGGAACCTAATGGATTTCAATTAAATGATTAGGGAGATATGGTTTGTCAGTTGAAGAAAGCATTGTATGGACTTAAGCAAGCCCCAAGAGCATGGTATGCTAAATTGGACAAGTATTTGGTGAAGCTTGGATTTAATAAAGGTATTGTTGATAGTAATTTGTATTTCAAGATTGATCATGAGAAAGATTTGATTGTTGAATTCTTTGTTGATGATATCATTTTTGGAGATGATAGTTTATGCATGAATTTTGCTGATGAGATGCAAAGTGATTTTGAGATGTCTATGATTGGAGAAATAAAACTCTTTTTGGGATTACAAATTACTCAGCTAGATAAAGGGATCTTTATATCTATGTCCAAGTATGTGAAAGAACTACTTAATAAGTTTGGTATGGAAGATTCAAAGCCAATTGGTTCACCTATGGTGACCGGATGTAAGTTAACACAAGATGATGATTCTCCTAAAAAAATTAGATTAGATGCATATCCATGATTGGTGGATTGCTTTATTTAACTCAAACTAGACTTGATATCATGAATGTTGCATGCATTGTTGTAAGATTTCAAGATGATCCTAAGGAATCTCATGCGACAGTTGTGAAGAGGATTTTCAAGTACTTGAAGGGGACAATTGATTTTGGCCTATGGTATCCTAAAGAAGATGACCTTATTTTGAGTGCTTTTATTGATGTTGATTGGGTAGGAGATGTGGATGACAAAAAGAGTACTAGTGGTGGTGCATTTTTCTTGGGAAAGAAGTTGATTTCATGGTTAAGTAAGAAGCAGAATGCCATTTCTTTATCTACTATAGAGGCATAATACATTGTTGTTGCTAACAATTGTACTCAATTATTATGGATGAAGTAGATGTTGAAAGATATTAGAGTTGTGTATGATGAACCTATTTTTTATATTCTGTGATAATTCAAGTGTAATTAACATTTCTAAGAATCTGATGCTGCATTCAAAAACCAAGCATATATCTATCAAGTTTCACTTTTTGAGAGAAAAGGTGAGTGAAAAGGAAGCCAGATTGGATTATGTTCCCACTAAGGAATGGATTACATATATCTTTACCAATCCCTTTATTGGCATATGGATTGTAAGTGTTGTCATTGATGACAACCTAAGTCATGCATCCAATCTATAGTATAGTTTTGGTTCACACCAACAGAATAGAGTAAAGAATAGGGCATCCAGTTACAGGCATAAAAGTTGATCTAAATACCTCACCAGACTATTATTTTGGGTTGTGGATCTCTAAGGAAGGTTTTTGATGTTTGTATCACCTTATTTGTGAAGATCATTGATGCAAAGTCATTGGTATGCGATCTACGAGATACGATACACTAATCTGTTGGGTATATGTACTTGAAGGCCAACCCGACGAATATAGTAATCATGGGTGCATAAGGAGAAATTAATTAAATGTCTGCATGCTCGATTATGTTTTGTTTGGGTCCTCTCTATGTCCTAATCGACTTTAGAGGATGCACATAAATAATTAGTGGTGGATTTGGATGACAAGTTGTAATGAACTTAATTTTTTATCAAGTCGACATAAGAATGTTCAAATCCCTCATAGTGGATATATATGAGATCGTTTTATCATTTTGAAATAGAGTAGTATGGCATAATGAGCATAGTGAATGTGTAGTGCAAAATTCAGTAGAGTAATAGTGTGAATTTGTCTATGTGTGATGTGAAGAGCAGAAAAGAGCAGAGCAGAGAAGACCGAAGTGCAAAGTCAAAAAGAAGATCCAGAATCAAATCAATGAGCTTCACCAAAACTATAATCTGGAACAAATAGATTCTACTATCTTAGGTCATCCTTCAAATGGTTTTAATTTGAACTTTTTTAAGGTAGTGAGCCTTCCCTTTTGAGCAGTGAGCTCTAGGCACTACGCCTGAATGCAAGTGCATTCTCTTTTGTAAAAAAAACATTGAGTACTCAAATTGTGGATTAATCTCCACCGTGGTTTTTCCCCTAACAAGGTTTCCATGCAAAAATATGTGTGTTATGGTATTATGAATGTTTCCTTTGAATGATTTCATTTTTCTTTTACTGTAATGATAGAATGGTTGAGTTTTAGATTATTAAAGTTAATATTTTCTGAACAGTGATTCACCCCCCTCTTAGTGTTCCCTTGAGTCCGACAATTGGTATCAAAGCATAGTTCCTCTGAAGAAGTTTAGAATCTTGAGGTGGATCTTGGAATGTAATGGAATCTGATGGTCTTCAATAGCAGCTTCTGGTGGCACTTGATGACCTTGATCAATCTAAAGTAGATGTCAGGGAATTGAGAGCGAATCTTAAAGATGCATAGAAATTAATTCAATCATTGATAGATTAGATTGTTAAATCCATGGAGAAGAGGAAGGATCTTTGTGATCAAATAAAATAGAAGGAGAATGAAAATATGGATGGTGCTTACTTGAATCAGATCTTGAAGGAGATAACTAAAGAATGTGAAAAGCTTGCCAGAGACAATACAAACCTAAAAAATGAAATGGAATCTATGATGATGAAGATGACTAAAGAGATTGAAGAAAGAAATAAAAATGAGGAAAACCTTGCTCAGGCCCTGAAAGAGAAATTTGATGAATGCAGTAGAATAAATGGAGAATTCACTTAGTTGGAAAGTGAACTGCAACGATCTAGAAACAATGAAGAATAACTTGGTAAATAGATTGTTATTCAAAGAAATGAACTTACTATTGTAAATGAATACAAGGAGAATTTTAAGATTAGTTTAGTGAAGATTGGTGAGCTTACTCAAGGATAGAAGAGTGGAAATGATAAGAGAGGTATTGGATATGAAAAAGGAGAAAGTTCTAGACTAAGATAGAAGAATATCAGACAAGGAAATATAATGAACAAAGGTGGAAGGTATCCAATAAGACAACCTAATGCTCAAAAATTTAATGGTTACTATTTTTCTTGTAATAAATTTAGCCATATGGCTACTTAGTGTATAAGTAATATGAAGTCAAGAAATTCATCATTCTCTGGTCAGTGTTTCAATTACAAAAGGTTCGGTCACAAATCAACTAAGTGCAAAAATGTGTCAAACTACTCTGTCAATAGAAAGAATCTTGAATGTTACACATGTGGAAGATTTGGACATATTTCTAATAAATGCAGAAAAGTATAAATCAATGGAGTGATTGTTCAGGACAAGAAAGTATTGTGTGCTACAATTCTAATAAGTTTGGTCACATTGCAAGATTCTGCAGAAACAAAAATATAGATAGAAGAGGTCCGGTATACAGAGGAAAAAATATAGAGAAGAGTGATAAAGGGAAAGAAAAAGTGACTATAGATGAAATCAGAGATCAGATGAAGAAGAAATGGGTAAGGAAGAATGATTCTGATGCTGGAAATAGTTCTGTACCAAAACCTGCTTCCGATAATTCTTCTGGTAATTGATTTCAAGCCACTGGCCTAGGGGGAGTTTTTCAAGAAAGTCTTTCCTCCCCTGTCTATGGATGGTACCAAAATGTGAAGAATGGTCAAGAAGGTGTATTTATGATGTGCAAAGGTTTTGGAGAACTTTCATAAGAAAATTTAGAGAATTCATAGGCCCACAGTAGAATTTCTCTGTCGTTGTCTAAGAAAATAGAGCACCCAAAAAACTTAGGGAAAATGCATTTATTGCACGTGTAAAAACTATAAAATTCAAGTTGGAGCCATCATTTGTCACTTTGCATTGAAGAAGAAAATAAGGAGAGCACTCGGAAGAAGAATTTCAAAGCAGTAAAGTCGTTTCATCGACAATTCTCAAAATCTATCAGGTATTTCGGTTGCCTTTAGAAATTTCATATATTTTTGGTGTGCGATTGTAAACCCTAACTAAGTACAAAAATAAAATTGGAACTAATCAAAGGGTCAATCACTCTAGATTAATATAATAGTGCAAAGATTAGGTCTATGAGGAATTTTTTATTTCCCAATGAATTGAAGCAATTAAGTGAAGTCAAACATAGGAATTTGGATATCTGGAGTGAGTTTCCATATTTTGAGAACACAAAATTCATAAAATTCATCTTGAGAAGATTGCATGATAATACTTTAACTTTGGACAAACACTACACCATCTCGAAGGAAATAATTGAGAATTTGACTGGATTATGCAAAGTCAAAGATATATCGAGGAAGAAATCCATCTGAAACAAGGAAGTTGAAACCCTAACCAGAATAATCGGAGAGCAGAGAGCACTGATAATTGAAACAATCAAGAATCCTATTACAAAGTACATTGCATACGAAATTTCATACAAAGTCTTTTTCAGAAAATGAAAAGGAGCGACCTCGGCTAGCACAGTCTACATTTATCACAAGATGGTAATTGAAGGTTAGGAGTTTGACCTATGTAGATTGATAAAGGATCAGTTGATGGAGAATGTGCAATTGACAAAAGAAATAGGATACCCTTTCAGGTTCGGTACTCTGATTATATGCTTAGTAATGTAATTTTTGAATTGTTTGCCAGAAATTGACAATGTGGTGTGGAAAGCAAACGAACCAGTATGCAAAAAAATATGCTCATATTCTAGGAGCTTGGCTAATTGGGATCTAGAATTTGAAAATTTATTTAAGAATGTGCTTGGAAAGTGTGGTTCAATCAATATTTCCCTTCTGGTAAGAACAATTGAAGTTGGTTCCTCTTCTGGTGGCATGGATAAAAGGCATAAAAGAGAAAAAGAAATTGTTGAATACAACCCTCCGGAATGCAAAGTCTCCAAAATTGAGAGAAAGGGAAAAGAAAAGGAAATTATGAATATTCGAGATGAAGAATTTGATGAAGAAACTGGGGATCCATAGGAAAAATGAATCAGAACCAAAAAAAGCTAGTGAAGAAAAGATGATCTGACAAAAGAAAAGCTACAATTTATTCAAGAAGAAGGTGGAATGCAGAAGATCACTAGGTTATGGTCAGTTAAACCGTCATATGATCAAGATATGATTCTGAGTGTACTAAATGCTCATGTTGAGCAATGCAAAATCCAATTGGAAAGTCTGCATAACATTTTGCTTGATGAAATGATTGAATGCAGCAAAGAAACATTGAAATCTGAGGCTTAAGAGAAAGAAGAAGGTGAAGTTATCTCTCACTTGAAGGAGCAATTCAGGCTATCTCTCACCAAACTGAAGAAGAAAATTATGAAGGAGTTGAGACAATGAATCAATGTAGCCAATAACATCTACAACTATTGCATCCGTTGGCCCCATGTTGTTAGTAATTACAAAGACAAATTGGATCAGATTGAAACATAGTTGAATGGGATTGGAAAAGGCCTTGACAAGTTTGAGGATCAAGATGGCACCATTAGGAAAAGAATTCAGGAGCTACTGTTTGAACACACCAAAATTCAATTCGCTAAGAACACGCTTATGGACACTTTTTGGAAGGTGAAACTGGAAGAAGCAATTATAATTCCAAAATCCTAAAATGAAATTGTCAACAAAAAATCCAAGAACAATAGTTTGATCATTATCATTGGAATCACAATAGATGCTTGGAAGAAATTCCTTCCAAAAATGAAGAAAAATTATAAGATAATATTCTAAAGAAGTAGTCAATTGTTTTCAAATTTTTGAAGTTTTGGTGTAAAGGGGAGAATTGTCGGCATATATATTCTAAAGTTTTGAAAATTTTGAACACATGTTTTGTCCTTTTGGCATATGGTTTCTATGCTTTGTCATTGATGTCAAAGGGGGAGAGAATGTAGTAAAAAATGCCTTATAAATCTTAGGGGGAGAGAGTGCAGTAAAGTTTGGCATCGTTCTTATAATGATTCTGACCCTTATTCATTTTTAACTAAGTGTTGCCATCAATGCCAAAAGGGGAGATTGTTGGAATATGGCTTGTAAGTGTTGTCATTTATGGCAACCTAAGTCATGCATTTGATCTACAGTATAGTTTTGGTTCACACCGACAGAACAGAGTAAAGAACAAGGCATTCGGTTACAGGCATAAAAGTTGATCTGAATACCTCATCAGACTATTATTTTGGGTTGTGGATCTCTGAGGAAGGTTTTTTGATGTTTGTATCACCTTATTCATGAAGATCACTGATGCACAGTCATTGGTATGCGATCTACGAGATCTGGTACACTAATATGTTGGGTATCTATACTTGAAGGCCAACCTAGCGAATATAGTAATCGCGGATGTATAAGGAGTAATTAATTAAATGTATTCATGCTCAATCATGTTTTTTTGGGTCCTCTCTATGTCTAACCGACTTTAGAGGATGCGCATAAATAATTAGTGGTGGATCTGGTTGACAAGTGTTAATGAACTTAATGTTTTATCAAGCTGACATAAGAATGTTCAAATCCCTCATAGCAGATATATATATGAGCTCATTTTATCATTTTAAAATAGAGTAGTATGGGATAATGATCATAGAAAATGTTTAGTGGAAAATTCAGCAGAGTAATAGTGCAAATTTTTCTATGTGTGATGCGAAGAGCAGAAAAGAGCAGAGCAAAGCAAAGCAAAGTGCAAAGTCAGAAAGAAGATCCAAAATCAAATCAATGAGCTTCGCCAGAACTATAATCTAGCATAAATAGATGCTACTATCTTAGTTCATCCTTCATATGGTTTTAATATGAACTTTTGTAAGGCAATGAGACTTCCCTTTTGAGTAGTGAGCTCTAGGCAGTGTGCCTGAATGCAAGTGAATTCTCTTTGTAAAAACTTTTTTGAGTACTCTAATTGTGGATTAACCTCCACTGTGGTTTTTCCCCTAACAGGTTTTCCACACAAAAATCTCTATGTTATGGTGTTTTGAATGTTTCCTTTGAATGCTTGCATTTTTCTTTTAATGTAATGACATAATGGTTGAGTTTCAAATTATTAAAGTTAAGATTTGTTGAACATTGATTCACCCCCCCCCTCTCAATGTTACCTTGAGTCCAACACCCTTTCCTAAGGACACTTTTGATTATCTCAGATGGAAGCTAGGGGTGATTACCCCTCCTAATCAGAATTAAGATGCATTTCCTTGCATCATTCTATGCATTTCATAGTCATATCTTGTGATCTGGATTGATGTTGTGGTGGTTGTGACTCAGGGGGAGTAGTCAGATGTTTAGAAATGTGCTTCAGAGATTGTGTGGAGAAGGATAATGTGTACCTTTTTCATTGATGTCAAAGGGGGCGAAGATTCATGTGAAAATCTATGAAAGAGTTAAGGAGAAAAGAGTCAAAATCTAAGGGGGAGAAAGTGCTAAGAGAAAGTATCGTTGATGGTGTTTTTCACATTACGTGTTGCCATCAATGCCAAAGGGGGAGATTGTTGGATAGTACTGATATGTGATTTTCATTTATGTCAACACTATTGGAATTAATGTATTTAAGGTTGTGTATGTTGAGGATATTGAGAAAATTGTAATAAAATAAGTTGTAGGTTGTTGGTGATGCAATGAAGTTCAGTATGATGGCTAGCTTCGTATATTGAGGATAAGAAGTTTTGGATTAAAGGGTTTGTTGAAAAGTATATCTAGTCTATCCACATGAAGTTTTAGAGGTTCACATGAAGATTTGATTAAGCTATGAGTATCGGTGTTCCGACAGTTGTTTTGTTGCTCTAGCTGGTGTTCATGGAAGAAGATGATGTGATTCTAGTAATTCAAGTTGTTACGAATGATTTTGTGGTGATTCATGATGCTTGTGGATGTTTCTAGATCATTCTCTATTTGTGTTGTTGGTTAGCATTGATTTTTGTGCTCGCAATTGGTGATTTTCTTCTATGAGTTCATGTTTTTCATGATCACGGCCGACAGGGTGATTGTAGCGTGTTGTGGATCTTCGAGACATAATTTTTTAAGGTGTTTCATGTTCAAGACATGTTTTTTTGGGTCCTTACTATGTTTTGGATGACATTATTTGATTCACATTGATAAATTGTTTATTAATTTGGGTCGACAGTTTGTAAACATTTCATATTTTGTTGGGCCGACAAGTAGCTGATGTTATCCCTAGTTGCAGATATATATAAACGATTGTGTATACCCTTTCAATGTAGTGGTGATCAAGGTGTCTATGTGTTGTGTGTGAATAATGTTCTAATCTTTTGAAGGAAGAAGTAAAGTGTGAAGAAGAGTGAGCAGAAGAAAGTGTTCATGTGATTAACCGGAATTGTAGCCAAGCATTAGAAGATGTTATTTTCTAAGTTCATAATCTTTCAGATGGATGTAATCTGAATGTGACTATAAGACAGTGAGTATTCCTTTGGGTAGTAAGCTCTAGGTAGTGTGCTTGAATGCAAGTGCATTCCCCATTTATAATACTTTTAACAAAGTATAAACTTGTGGACTAACCTCCACCGTGGTTTTTCCCCTAACAAGGTTTTCATGCAAAAATCTTGGTGTTATGTGTGTTTTTGATGTGGTGATGGTTTATGCTTTCATATTTGATTATCAGATCTAAGAAAAATTTTAATAAGTATAATTTTTGTGACAACTAATTCACCCCCCCCTCTCCGTTGTCTACCCTTGTGTTGCCAACATGCCCAATTTCCTTTATGTAGTTGCATGTTTTTATCTTATTTCCGCTAAACTCCAAAGGACACTACCAAACCTTTTTATATACTTTAAGGATTTCAAATCATTTGAAGGTGATATATATTATATTAATGAATGTGTATGTGAACTTTGAATGTCTATGAGTTTAGTAGAATTTCATGTTTAATCATAGTTGTTAGTAATGAAAATGCCTTAAAGAAATAAGGACTAACCCTTGCAGTGAAGAATCTGTCAACCCATGACAAAAGGTTTCTCAACTCTTAGTAGAAGGATGATAGTTCAATGTAGCTAGAGGATTTAATCTACTACAACATGATCTTATTTTCAGAATGAGATGAAGGCAATGATTTCAAGACAAGATCATGGATGGCCAAGTATCACTCCATATTTTTAATAACTTATGGAGGAGAAAGGAGTTTATTTCAATAAGGAGTAACCATTATAATAAGGGCTTCTCTGTGAGGCCATTTTTCCATTTTATTATGGTTATCTTAAACCGTGTAAAGTCCTTATTTGACTTCTACACTCTTGTTCTTACTAGTTATTATTTTTTGTTAAAGGACCTAGTCCTCTTCCTGTTTTCATGGGAGATTAGACATCTACTTCTAGTTTGTTGCTAGTTCTCAAATAAGTGGACTCTCACAGAACCTATATAAGATGGTATTCTATTGAGAAGTCCAAAATCTAGATCTTTACATGTATTAGATTGAATTAAAGATTTTTTTATATTCTACTCAGAAATCTATGTATGATTGGAATATAGTAAAGTTATTTTGGCATGTTTCATTAAGTTAATTAATTGAATAAGATCCCATGGATGTAGTAGCTCAATCAAGGGCCACTTGAGGTACTACAAAGTCACAATATGGTGTTAGGGGAGACTTTCAAAAGGAATATTAACACCATGGATGAGGAAGCAATGGAAAATCTAGCAAAACATGTGATATTTGAGTTTCCAATAATAAAACAAGAAAGGGTCATTGCTCTTAAGAATAACACCCTTTGACATTTCCAATTTTCTATGGATTGGTTATTGAAGAGCCAAACACATTATTGTTTGAATTTGATGTTCTATATCGATGCTATGATAATACTATGGATGCTCACAGACTAAAAATCTTTTTAGCCACATTAAAAGATGCCACTTTGTGATGGTTTATGGGGTTGGGAAGAAATATAGTACCTATATGACCATAAATGAGGATAAAATAACATGAATCAAAACTATGAACCACTAACTATAAGATTCAAGTAATACAAATCTAATCTAACAATAAAGCACAATCAAGCATAAGAAATCAATAATACCAAAGCAATACCTTCCTCTTATGCCAAGATTGAATTATCTCTATTGTTCTTCTCTACATTTCATTTTCTCTCAAAAATTATGTGTGCACTGTTATGTGCTCAAATGAATATGAATATGATAATGATAGAAAAATATTGAAGATTTGTAGTTAGCCTTCAAATGGGAATGAAGGTCTATTTTATAGAAAAGGATAATTTGGATGGACGATCAAGATCAAAAGAAGAACTGAAGAGATCGAGGATAGAGAATTGTTGAGAAGATTTGATTGAAAAATTAACTTGCTATAATTGGTTGCACGATTTTAGTTAACTATTTGCACAAGGAATTGATTGATTAGTAAAGAGATTTGATTGATCTGTTAACTCAGATTTAGTGGGAGTGAAATAAATCGATTAATCAGTAGACTAAAATTGATTATTCAGTGGATTGAGAGAAAGTATCAATCGGGAATGAGGTGGAAATGCATGAGATTTAACAATTAATTAAATTAATTAATTATTAAAGGAACATGTGCAAGTGGAAATAAATAAATAAATAAATAATTTTATTAATTATTTATGGAGTCGATAATGTTGAGAGAAATTATGGATAGTTAAATAATTAAAGTAATTATTTAATTTAGAAATGGATAATGAATGATTTTATTTTTTTGATTCATAAATATGATTTTATTGATTTCAGAAAAAATATATTACATTTCAATCCCTTCTACTATTACCAAACTCCAGAACCAACCCCATAACCACCCTAAAAACAACCACCATGATAAATGCCCTTCTATACTCCCACAATCACACCCATATAATAAAAAGTTAGCTTGCTGAAATCCTAGAAGAATCCATCTCTGGCGATTTTTTTTATTTGCTTCCATTGACTCCCTTCGCAGTTGATCTGAGCACCATTTGGTGTTTTCTCGGAGGTTATTTTCTCCTCTTCACCTCAGTCCACTCCGGCTTTGAAGGAGAAGAAACCACATAGTTAGAAATAACTTCTTTGAGGGGCTTCTTCCCACCCAATATACCAACATCCACTGGTGGATGCGAAGGTCTCGCCAATACATTTGTAAATGCTTCAATCCCTGCATTCAGGGGGGAAACCTCCAACTTGGTTTCATTTGCTTTGCTCCCTGGCAATAAATCTGTCTCAAAACTAGAAGCTATTGCCAGCGATGAAGATAGAGAGGAAGCACCTGCAACACCCGAATGATTGCTCCTAGAGTCCAAAACAGCCTCCCCTACCTTTGGAGAAGCTTTAATCGAGTAGTGATGAGGGAGAGCCTCTAACCACCAAGACTGCTGCACATAATTTTTGATGTTCTTAGAGCAAGAGGAGGCCAAGTGCCCAATGTCAAAACACCTTCTACATCTGAAGGGTAAACCATCATAATCCAACATCTGAGTCCTGTTGCGGTCCCCAAGCTTAAAAGTGATTTTGGCAGGAAGTTCCCTTGTGACATCAATGTCAAAAAGGATGCGAGAAAATGTTGTATGGATGAAATTGGAAGTATCTGAATCAATAGCCAAGAAAAAACCTAATGAATCCCTTATCACCTAAAAAAACCCTCAAACCAAAACTGTAAAGGAAGATTTGGGAGACGGACCCAAACAGGCTTCACCGAGAAGGATTTAGTAATGGGGTTAAAGTTCAGAAACCAAGGTTTGAGAAGAAGAAAATTCTACCCCCAACACCATTTCTCCTACAGAATTGTATCCCTATCCTGCTTGCAATCAAACACCATAATAAAGAAACATTGTGCATAGGGATAAACTTCAACGTTACCATTAAGCATTGGCTGCCATGCTGATGAAATCCAATTGTGCAGGTCTAAAATATTTGGCTACAAACCGTTGAACAGTCCAATCAGCACAAAGTTTGTGTAAAATTGTTCCCCTTCAAAATGTCCAAAAAAACTAGGACGAGGGAGGAGCGAGACCTCTTGATATGAGTTTTGGGGAAATATTCATAGACCTCGAATGAGCCTTGCCCATACTACTCTTCATTGGCCGAGCATCCCAAGCCACCGATGTGCCCTTAATCATTTGCTTCAAACCCACAACAACGTCCCTATAAGAGGCAACATTAACATTTCTCCCCTCTGCTGACCCTTCCTTCATTAGGCAGGATGTGGGAGAAGAAGCATCTGATGGCCTACCATCATCGTGGAGGTTCTCGAAAGCCATGTTAAGAAGCCTTGACTCCAAATCTAAGCCCTCCATTCCAGGAAAACCCTGCCCCAATCCATTGCCAGAGCGCGCGAGAGAGCCATCTTTCCCCAGAGCCACCGAGCACCATTAAGCACAGGAGCCAGATCCCATATGTTTTCCCTCTGAATGACATCCCTCTGAGCCAAGTCGACCGGTATTTCCTGCAAAACCCTAGCCGCGGGAGACATGCGTGAGCACTGCAGCGCATACATCTTTTTTAAGGCTTTCTCGTTTTAAAATTAATTTGATAATGAATGATTAATTAAATAATAAGTATTTATTTAATTAATTTAGAAGAATAAAGGTAATTAGGATGTAATTAAATAAATAGAATTTATTTAATTAATCAGGGAAGATTAAGATTAAACTGAATTAATGAAATAATATAAAAATTTAGTTAATAGTGGAATATGAAATTAGATAATAATTAAATAATTAAACATTAATTAATCATTAGGAATAGGACAATAATTAGTGTAAAAGTGTTGCTTGTAGGCTAGGTCAATTTCAGGTATCTACATTTTGCCCCACTTTGATATAATACAATTTTGAGTGTTGTTTCAGAGATAAATAAATAAATAAATGTTTCAGACCTACCCCAGTATGCCTTGGTGATAGTGGGATAGTGTGGTGCCCCCTTGGGAAATTTGGTAAAATTCTAAAAAAAATATAATTTTAGGGTCATTTGGTCAGCCATATTAGTGATTTGTTGACATGTCTAGTGCATCTAGTATAAAAGAGGGTTCCATTATGGTTTGATAGGTCTATAAATAGACCATTGGGGGGTCATTCTCTTCATTTGTGCATTGAGTTGTTGAAAATTAGAGAGGAGAGGAGTGAGCTTGAGCAATAGAGTAGAGAAGCTATGGTAGGAATCCTAGAGGCCAATCATCAAGGGTGGCGATTAAGAACATACAAGCGAGCAGAGGGCTCGGGTGATGTGGTACACATGATATCTTGATTTTAAAATTTTATCATTTTTTCCTAGATTTTAGGGCTCAAAAGTTTAGCAACGAACGTACTGTATAATTTTGCATCACATCTGTAGTCATGAGCATATCTAGTGTCAAGTTTAGTGCCACAATTTTAATTATGCAACACAATTGTCTTGTGGCACTGTATTCGTTATTGTAGGCCATAAGTGTTTTTAACACCACAATTGTATTATGGCTAAATAATTGTAGGTATGTGCATCGTATTTGATTTCCAATGATGTAATTGTAGAAATATGCCACGCATGTGTTTTCCAGTGACACATCTGACATTTGGTCAATTAAATGTATTTTTAGGAAAAATTTCTTGGGTCCCAATGGTGAAATAGGTTTAGCCAGGTGTCATTATTGACATAACGTATTGTTTGAATGTAGGTGATATTGCTACCATTGTATACTCGAGAGAGTCAACCTTCTTCCATGGTGCTTCGCTATCATTTGGATGTGGGAGAGAGAGCTACTTTGTATGCTCTAGGATTATACTATGTTACTTTCATACTCAAAATTAAGTCTAATTGGGGAGTGATTACTATGTTGGTGAAGAGATGGTACTCCAAGATGAGCTCATTTCATTTGTTGACTAGCAAGGCAACAATGACTCTAGAGGATGTATGGCACATCCTACGCATCCCGATCCATGGGGAGAGAGTTGTATATGACCCAGACTCTAATAGTAGAGTGATAAGCAGATAAGGATAATCATCATGATATGTCATGGTTCCTAGGACTTAAGGAACTAATATCATGATAATCATCAAAAGATAGAAAAAAGTTTTCCAAGTGTTTGCCAAGTGTTTTAATGTCAGGTGTTGTTTTAAATGTCGAGCGATATCAAATTCAGGAAGGACACATCCTGAATGACGTTGATATCTAGGAGATTGATTCTCAGAGTTAGGAGAATCTATCAAAATGTCAGATGATGATGATGATGCTTTAAGAAGGACACATCCAAAAGCATAAAGAAGTTGATAAAAGTTGCTCTTTAGAAGGACACATCTGAAGAAGAACCCAAAGCTTTGCCATGATAAATTATTTTGATAGGATTTTGACTACATGTCATTGCTGACATGCTAAATTGATTGAAAGTGTTGATGAAATAGATTGTTGATAGATTGATAATTCAAGATTGACAGAAGATTTGCTTGATTCGAAGATAGTTTGATTCAAAGATAGCTTGACCTGTGTGAAAATATTGTGCCATGAACCCTCATGGATTGACCTAGTGTGGTCTCGGGGGTCCATCGATTGATGGCCTTGCCTATGTCGTGCACTCAGAGACCTCGTAGTTCAACACGACCAATGACATTGTCTAATGGAAAAAAGTTTGAATCATGATTTATTTTGCGACAAACCTAGAAGGATTGACCTAATGTCTCGGGGATTCAAAGATGAATCTTGCCTACATAGCAAAAGCGCAGAGACAACGTAGTTCAGACAAGGATGAAGACTGAAATGACATGATTGATTGAATTGATCAGATTGACTTTGACTTTGGATTTTGACCCTAATTTGGATGTTTTTGTATTTTCTCAGAATGTTTTTCAATTTTTAGGTCTTTTTTCAAGACTTTTTCAGATTTTTATGATTTTTTTCAGGACTTTTTCAGATTTTTATGATTTTTTCAAGACTTTTTGAGAATGCAGGATCATGTGTGGTGCCCACTGCAGTTATGTGATAAAGTTCTTGCCCCCAGATAGGTCGGGGAATACCCGAGTTCAATGATATGGAGATAGGTAGATGCAAGGTAAAGGCAAGGATATGCAAGGAATGATGTCAACCAAATGTTAACCATGGTTGGAATTGACAGGACTTAGGACTGACATTGTGAATGTGTCAGGCCTTTGTGATTATGACAAATGGGTAAAGGTCGATTTGAGTAACAGTAGATGGAAAAGCAATGATCGACTACACATGACACCTATTTGCCAGGTTTTCACCATGGTACCTATCCAAAGCGCCTGTTTGCCAGGTTTTCACTATTGGATGAATTCATTTCTTTTTACTATTTTTGCCATTTTTTGATGATTTTTTTTTGTGTCACCAAGACGCCTATTTGCCAGGTTTTCATCAAGGGAAAATTTTCTTTGTTTTTCAAATTTTTTTTGTATTTTGTAGGTTTTTCAGCCAAGCTCTCTGGTGCTATGTGTAGAATTTTCTTAGGTGTAAGTTGTTGATGGGTTCTGTCAGCTATTCTCCATCAGGTGTGGCCAACTGATAAGCTCCAGAACCAAATGCGATAGTAATGATATAAGGGCCAAGCCAATTAGCCTCAATCTTGCTCGGCTTTTCACGGTCCGCTTGATTTCTAGGGTTCTGCATGAGAACCAAGTCACTGATTTCAAACTTTCTCACCATGACTCTTTTGTTATAACTTCGGCAGAGACGATTTTGATATGCCTGTAGATGATTTAAGGCATTTTGCCATCTTTCTTGTAGCATTTCCAGCTCATGTAGGCGAGTATGTCTATACTCTTCATCATCAATCATTCCTTTCAAAGAAACTCAGAGAGAAGGAATTTCAACCTCAATGGGTAATATGGCCTCAGATCCATAGACCAGGGAAAATGGAGTGGCTCCAGTGGGTGTACGGATGTTGGTATGATAGGCCCATAAATGAGGATTGAGTTGTAGGTGCCAATCTCAACCAGCATCATTGACGGTCTTCTTCAGAATGCGAAGAATTGTTTTGTTGGACGCCTCAGCTTGTCCGTTACCTTGTGGGTAGTATGGAGTGGAAAAATGGTGTTGGATGTGGAATCGCTCACAGAGTTCACAAACGTCCTGATTTTTGAATGGACTATCGTTATTTGTGATGATGGATTGTGGGACACCATACTGGAAAATGATGTAATTCGGGATAAAATTGGATATTTTCTTATCGATGATGTAAGTGAGAGGGACGGCCTCAATCCACTTAGTAAAATACTTAGTGGAGGTGATTATGAATTTATGGCCATTAGACGAGGATGGATGGATCTTACCCATGAGGTCGAGTCCCCATTGTGCAAAAGGCCATGGAGAAGTGATCGGTCTTAATTCCTGTGCAGGTGCATGAATCAGGTCACTATGCACCTGGCATTTCTGACATGTTTTGACAAACTGAAGAGCATCTTTTTCCAATTTCGATCAGTAGTATCCCAATTTGATGACTTTCCTAGCTAAGGTTGGACCGCTCGAATGAGATCCGCATATACCCTCATGTACTTCTCATAAAGTCATTTGGGCTTCATCAGTGTTGAGACACCGAAGAAGGGTGTTGTCAAAGCCATGATAGTATAAGGTGTCACTGACGATGGTATGTCTAGCCGCTTTTCGAATAAAGGATTTTCTTTGGTTGTTAGATAGGTTGGGTGGGAGGGTCTAGGTTTTAAGATAGTCGTATATTTCTTGATACCAAGGCGAACCGGGACCAACAATCTCACACACCATTTCGGACTCTAGAATATCGTATGCAGGCATCAGCAACTGTTCCACTTAGAATTCAAATTGTGACACATTCTTAGGGATGTCTAGGAGAGATCCAATGGTAGCCATTGCATCGGCTGCTTTATTTTGTTTCCTTGGGATTTGTTCAAATGCAATCATTTTGAAATACATCAAGAAACTATCCACCATTCTTTTTTAGGGAAGCAACTTCTCATCTTTTGTGTCATAGTCATCATTCACTTGATTGATGACCAATTGAGAGTCTCTGAATATGAGCAATGTCTGAATTTTCCATTTGATTGCTATCTTAAGACCTGTGACCAATGACTCGTATTTCGCAATATTATTTGTACAAGGGAAAGCAATCCGAAATAATTTAGGAATTGAATCCCCTTGTGGTGTGATAAATAATATGCCAGCTCCTGAGCCATGACTAGTGTGGGATCCATCAAATTATAATTTCCATGGTAGAGTTGGTTCTACGTGAAAAATAGACTCATTCAAAAAATCATTTATCAGAGGATGAGTGGCCTGGATTGGTGCATCAGCCAATTGATCTGCTATGACTTGACCTTTTATAGCCTTGCGCTCCACATAATATATGTCATATTCACTTAATATCATGACCCATTTTGCTAAACGGCCTGTCAATGCTGCTCGACTCAGAAGATATTTTAATGGGTCAATCTTTGCCACTAAATGTGTTTGATGGCTCAACATATAGTGTCTAAGTTTTTATGCCATGAAAAAAACTGCAAGGCATGCCCTTTCAATGGTTGTTTAATTGAGTTCATATCCAATTAATGTGCGACTGATATAATATATGGCTCTTTCTTTCTCTTCATGGTCATTTTGTGCTAATAATGCCCCCAATGCATTTGTTGTTGCGGAGACATACAGGATTAATGGTTTGCCCTCAATAGGTGGCATCAACACTGGTGGTGTCAACAAATATTCTTTTATTTGGTCAAAGGCTATGTTGCACTCATCTGTCCATACAAAAGAAATGCTTTTGCATAGTAGATATTGGAATGGTTGACACTTGTCCACCAATTGTGCAATGAAACGATGAATAGACTGCAATATGCCCTGAAGTGTGCACAACTCACTGATTCCCTTTGGTGGAGGCATGTCCAGAATTGCTTTTACCTTTGCTGGGTCAACCTCAATGCCTCGTCTTGAAACTATGTATCCTAGCAGCTTGCCTGAAGTGACCCCAAAAACACATTTCTTTGGGTTCAATCTAACCTTGTAATCCTCAAGCCATCTAAAGATTTTGTCTAGGAATTTGAGATGATCTTTTCTTGTCAAATATTTTGCTAATAGGTCATCCACATAATCTTCCATTAGAATATGCATCATGTCATGGAAGATTGTTGTCATAGCCCTTTGATATGTAGCACCTGCATTCTTTAGGCCAAAAGGCATGACATTCCAACAGTATGTTCCCCAAGGACAAGTGAATGTTGTTTTATGTTGATCCTCTATTGCAATTTTGATTTGATTATAGCCTGAAAAACCATCCATGAGAGATAGCATCTCATATCTTTTCGTGAAGTCAACAATCATGTCTATGTTTGGTAGGGGGAAGTCATCCTTTGGGCAAGCCTTATTCAAATCTCTAAAATCCGTGCAAATACGGATTTGTCCATTCAGCTTGGTAATAGGAACAATGTTTGATATCCAATCCCCATAATCAATTGACTTTATGAATTCAACATCCAATAAATTTTTTAATTCTGCCTTGACAAGTAGTGCGATCTGTGGGTGCATCTTGCGCAACTTTTGCTTGACTGGCTTGATTCCTAGGATTAAAGGTAGATGATGTAGAACCAATTCGAGATCCAGGCCTGGCATGTCAACATATGACCATGCAAAGTTAACTTTTCTCTCTGTGAAGAATTGTTTAAATTCAGGTTTTTCTTCATCTGATAATGATGTGGCCAAGAGAATCATTTTGGGATTCTCTGGTGTAGCTATGTTAACCTCTATTGTATCCTCAATGAGCATGGCTTATTTTTCCTATGTTACGGGGAGAAAGTCCAATCCTCAATCCTTAGGCACCTTAGAGAGGTTTTCACCTTCGGATGCGTCCTTTGTTTTTACTATTTTACTACTAGAAGGTGCCTTGCGGTTTTTACCTAAAGGCATTTCTTTTTCTTTTTTAATTTTTGTATTTTTGTGACTGGAGGATTGCACAGTCTCCCTGAAGTAAGCTGCACAATCTAGATCAATGGAGAACCCTATTTTGTGATCTCCCCATGGAATACCATCTCTTAGTCCCATGAATTCTGTAATTTCCTCATCATTCTGAAATATGTCCATTACCGGTGGATCTTATTGGTCCCAGTTGATTAGTTGTGGGTACACAAGGTGAATTCCATCGTCAGTGTTGGTGAAGGATGGGGAGGATGCAAAAAGTGTGCAAATTGATGCCTCAAGTGTAAAAGAAAAGTTATCAATTTCCACTTTCGTGTCTGATGCAATGGATGGTCCATACTCTGAGTCAGATGAATCAAATTCAAAATCATAATATGGGATGAAATTATCAACATCGTGACTAGTGGTAGGCATTTCAAAAGTATGGATAATGGGCTCAGATAGGTCAGGCTCATGGGTGGGCTCAAGAATGGGGTGGGGTGATTCAGGGATTGTCGATGACACTTTGTGTTCCTCTGGATTCCAAGGAATGCTTATCCATTTCTTGTCTTTAGAATGTCGGTCAATAGGGTCAATGTTATATTGCTGGCGAAATCGTTCTTCAAAGGAAGGTTGGCCAGGTTCCAAGAATAGTTCATCTATGTCATAGTCACTGACGGTTTTGTCAGATCCCCATTCCCATTCATTTGAGTCTGTTTCGATTAGGGATTCTTCACTTGTCCTGACACTTTCCATTGTCGTTACGTCCTTACTTGAAAATTCATAGATACATTGATCGTCAGTTTCGAGTTGGTCGAATCCTAGCCCTATGTATCTTGGTCTTGCTGTTATGATAATAGGTTCCCTTCTTCCATTATTGTTCTTTCCAAGGCCGCTTGTGCCATCGAAACCTTGGGCTTTGCATATATCATATCCTTTGCCATAGAGATGTAGCGGTAGTGGAGATAACTCTATTGGGCCTTTGTAGATCCAGTTATCCATGTCAATAATGACTTCATTACCCATATCACCCCACCGTGTAAAAACACTTTTTGGTGGAACGTTGAAAGTTACTTTGGGCTCAATTGCAAAATAAGGTCTACCATAGACTTTCGATGGCTTCGGTATTGTGGTTATACAGTAAGTCATGTTCAATTTGAACTCTCCAGAACCAAGGTCCTGGATCTGAGAGTCTTTACTTGGGATGGACGCCGATGAAGATGGTGTGGTAGAAAGTGATGGAATGGATGTTTTCGTGAGTGTTGATGGGTCAACGTATTTGGATGCAGTGGAAGATGAGGCCTCCCAATTGAAGGGTACATGGTGCTTAGCAGTGGCTTGCAGGTTGGTGTAGTATTGGAACGGATCAGGATCTCTGAGGATTGTGATCTCAGTTCCATCAAAAGGGAATTTGAGGCACTGGTGGTATGTGGATGGAATTTCCTTTAAAGCATGAATCCAAGGGTGACCAAGTAATATATTATAGTGGATATCATGATCCAGGACCTGGCATGTGGTATCTATGATGACCGGTCCCACTCAGAGTGGAATTGTAATAATGCCTTTAGAAGCGCGTTCTTCATCATCATATGCTTTGATGACGATGATTTTGCTAGCATCTACACATGCCTTAGAAAAACCAAGAGCTTTGACCAATTTCAGAGAGCAAATGTTCAATCCTGCTCCGCCATCTACTAGGACTCGTCTAACCTTATGCTTATGGACAAAAACTTCAATGTGAAGGGCATCGTTATGCGATGGTTTGGGTGAGGAATAGTCGCTATCTAAAAAGGTGATATGGTGAGGCGAATTCAGGTATCCAACCATGCTCTCAAAATGGTTAACATCGATGTTGGTTGGGACGGTTGACTCTTGCAGTACTTTATCAAGGATGGCCTTATGTGTGGGTGAAATATGGAGTAGTTCAAGAATGGATATTTGAGCAGGTGTTTTATTTAACTGCTCAATAATGTTGAACTCCGATTTTGGGGTGGATTGTCTAGCGGATGGACCAGGTATGGTGATCTTTGGTTGATGGGCCGAAGGACCTGGGATGGTGACCTTGCCTTTACGCATAGTCACATTGCATTCCAAGGCTCTTTTAATGTTGATGGTATTAATAGATTCATCTTCATTAGCAACGCGAAGATTGTTAATAATAGTGCCATCAGGATAACTGTATGTAGGACGAGTAGTATTATAAGCCGAAAGAATGTGGTTGGCTTGGTTGTTTGTATGTTTGGTGCCAGACAAGGAAGCCTTACCATGATCCTATAGTGGGTTTTTGTGTATGGTATGATATGCATTGGATGTAAAAGATTGACCACCCAACTCAATGATGTGGTTCTCTATGAGGTCTTGCACCAAATTTCACAATTGGCGACAAGAGGATGTTTTGTGCCCTTTGGCAAGGTGGTAATCACAAAATGAACTGTCATACGGTTTTGGCTCTTCCAGCATTATGACACCTTTTTGGAGAAGTTTCTTTAAGACAGTTTCGATAGGTTCACCCAAAGGGGTGTATGTACATTTTTGGAACTATCGTGGTTGATGCAACTGCCTTTAATTTGATTGTACATGATTGTTTTGGATAGCGTTGGCAATTGGTGTCGGTGTAGTTACAGGTGTGTTTTGATTGTGTACTCCTTTGATTTTGAGTACATGACCTATTGCATTGACGGTTTTTGCATCAACTACACTGTCATTTGTGATGTGTTTGTTCTTAACCCAGTATTTATTTTTTTCATTTGAACTACTTGGGTTATTATTGGTGGTGGCGTTGATGGTTTTGCCACCATATTTCAATTCACCTTTAGCAATCAAGGCTTTCTCCAGTTGAACACCCTTTTCAACAAGGTCAACAAAAGTGGTGCAACAATGGACTTGTAATCCATACCTTAGTGGTCCAAGGAGGTTTTGTACAAAAATGGTTACTTTCTCCTTTTCAAGTATTTCTACCGAACATCTGCTTGCTAAGGTTCTCCATCTTTGAAAGAATGGAATGAAAGTCTCTCCTGCATCCTCTTGGGTAAGTTTTCATAAGGAGGAAATGTCAATGTCTGTGTCAATGTTGTAAGCATAGTTTTCGACAAACTTGTTTTCCAATTCATCCCATTGTTTTATTCCCTTAGGCAAAAGTGAGAACCATTCTAGTGTATGACCTCCAAGACTTCTAGAGAAGAGTCTCATAAGATAAGTTTTCTCATAAGCAATGTCAATACAACTAGTGGTGAATTCCCTTATGTGTTCAAGGGGGTTTGTTTTGCCTTTATACTTGGGAAAATGAGGGACTACATATCCATGAGGAAATGGTGGCATATACAAGGTTGTGTCAAACGGATATGGACACAAGTCATGTGACATGTATGTCTTTTTATTGGATTGTTGCAAGGTCTCCACTTGTGTTTGAAGAGAAGCTAGTTGTTGTGTGAGTGCTTCCACCATGGGATGGTTGGTAGCATCACCTATATTGGTGATAGGGGCAGCTTGAGTCCCCAACTATTGAGATGAGATGTGTTGATTTTGAGTGGGTTGCTTGTGAGTAAAGTGAGTATTGCGATTAGGCAGTTGTTGGAAATGAGAGTTTTGATGAGGGATATGCTGCTGTGTATGGACTTGAGAGGCGTAAGTGGGGATGTGATATCCTGCCATGTTGGAATGTATTTGAGAACCTTGCTGGTTTTGACTTTGTTGATGTCCAAATGGAGTGAAAGAATGATGGCCTTGTTGATTTTGAGCTTGTTGATGCCCAAATGGAGTGAATGATTGAGTGCCTTGATTGCCTTGACCAAATAAGAGATTGTGGCCTTGAGGAATGTTGGTGGTTTGAGTCACAGGAATGTTGGTATTAACCTGTGAGGAAGTGGGTTGGGGGCCTTGTATGGTAACTCTTTGTTTATTTCTCCCAAAAGGATTAGATGAGTTAGTTGCCATGGCACTTGAAGAACCTAATAATAGGTTTGTTGATGTACTCATGGAACTAGATGTAGTTCCAAAGAGGTTTGATGTGGTTGCCCCCATTATTTGTGAAGGAATGGTGGATGTTTGTTGGGGGAAGGATTGTGATGTGGTGTTGGTTTGGGAAGATGATCCCCCAATAGAAGTTGTGTTGGTTGTGGTAGTGGTATGACCAAGGGAGGTAGAATTGAGTGTGTTGATGACATTTTGTGAAGAAGCTCCCATGGAGGAATTGTGTGATGTTGGAGTGGGAGAAGTTGGTCTAAGAGTGTTAAGATCAAATCCCTTTGGTAACTTGGCCCCTTGGTCAAGAAGCATAGCTAGGAATCTGGATGGGTCACTTAAGACCATTTCTTCCACAAAAGAGGCCACTTCTGGGTTTTGAGTGGCAACTTGTATGTCTTCTTCAAAGACATCCCCATTTTCATCTCGTCAGATAAATGGTTCAAAAAGATGTGATGGAGATGATGGGATGTTCATCTCACTAAAAGGATTGAAGTTCGAATTTTCCATGTCAAAATAAGGGTTGTTCGTGGCATTAGGAAATGAGTTCATGCTAGTTGTGAACCCAAGAAAGTTGGTGTCTTGTCCAAAGGAATCCATGAGTCTTTTTTTTTTCTGTAGTCTAGTTTCAACCATACAAAGTTTTGCTCAACTTGGGATGATGGGGAAAATGATATAAATATGAGACTATGTTTTTGGTTTCTTTTTGGATTTTTAAAGGATGCTATGAAAAAGGCTTGTGGATGTAGGTGGAGTGATACTAAATGGAGATGCCAAATGATATGTAATAAATGATCCTAAGATGTACTTACTAATGAGAGATCTAAAGAGGACAAACTTGGGCAAACAAAGTTTTTGCAATGATTCAATTTTGAAAAACCAATGGACCATAGAAGGACTATAAGTAGGACAAAGTGAAGTTTCCACACTAGACTAATGAGTGGGAAATAATTCACAAAATACTTGACAAAATGACAAAGGTAATTGGGTCCAATGACAACCTAGTATTGAATACAAAGTTTGGCCAATGAGTGATAAGAGTCAACTCCTAAAATCTGCAAAAGTGAGTACCTAAGGAGATGGTGAAGCTATCAATGCAATCTAATGAAAAAAATGAAATCTATTGGTGAGTCTAAAATGCAATGTTTGATGGAAATTTTGAGCAATATGCTATTTTGGTTTGGACTATACCAGTGAAGAAAGATTGGATTCAACTGAAGACAAGGTTTGGACTTTCTGTTTTGACAGTGAGAAGTTATTTGCAGATTTTTGGCAAATGCGTTGCGACAAAGCAAATGCGGCTCACAAAATCAAATGTGGTTCTGGAAGTGTCGATTGCGACACAGTCTGGTGAATGCGGGTTTGTGTCTATCAAATGTGGCTCACTGATGGCAAATGTGGCTTTGTAAGTGTCTATTGCAGTTTGACAGAGCGAATGTGCCTCCTGATGGCTCAAATGAAGCTCATCAGACTGAATGTGGCTTGGTATCTTGCAATTGTGGTGCAACAGAGCACTTGCATTGCAATTTTCAATTTTTTGGAAAAAAATCGAAAGTTTGTAGTTTTGATTAGTTTTTTGGTTTTCAATTTGTGATATTCAATTTGTTGAAGATTGTTAAAAACCATTGGAAAACAAAAAAATCACAATATGAAGTGCATGTTCAAGCAGACTCACTCTTAATAGTCAAGTGGGTCATCCTCGCAATCACATCCCACATCTTAAAATAACGTCGACTCACACAGCCTTGTCACCCCCTAGAGGGCGCCTGTGTTTTTGTCTTTTCTAGGTGCATACTCAAGGTGACGGAAGTGGATACCGAATCCCCTAAGCAAATAGTCTGTGGTGATTATATGGTGAGTGTTTTGGGGAAAGATTCTTCCCTCCCCTTGCACCATGATTGAAATGATGTTTGGTTATTGACTCGACTGGCTACTACACTAGGTTCTTAGTAAGTCTTTCTGTTCAGTGTGACAATGGATATACTCCCTCGAGAGACCTCCCAACCTTTAGAACAAAGGATTTAGGGATGGTTATCCTATCTACTACTGTCAAGTTGGATTTTCATCAACTTGCTTTTGATTATAGTGGGTTGGAAACCTTGGCTTTAGGTGTTCCCACTTAGGTCGTTCCCGTAGGGTGAGTATTTTTTCCCACTATGGCAGGCCTTCTAAGGGTTGTAATAAAGCATTAAATGCATAAGTATGAAAAAGGGATAGGTCTGGATTTTTGATCACCCAGTAAAGGGGAGAGCATATGCCTATTATCCAAAACACACAAAGCAAGATTGTTCAATTTTAAACCCAAAATAAAAATTTTCTAATCTAGGTGAAGATGTTGCTTCATGAAAACATGGTGTTCATTGTTAATCCAAAATGAAAAATTTGGTGGCTACCCTAGGGTTGATAAATTCCAATTAAATTATATGTCTACCCTAGGATTGATAAATTCCATTAATGTGTCTATCCTAGGATTGGTTCTTTTTAAACACCCAAAAATGGAAGAAAAATGAAATTATAGCCGTGGACGCGTCAGATCCAGATTACAATAACAAACCAAAAAAAAAAATCTTTGTTACCAGTTACCTGTGGCTCGGTTTCTAGTAGATGCATCGCCTTGCATCGAATGCATCATTTGAAGGCTTGTTTGCGGTGCGATAGAGCGATTATGTCGCTCACGATCACAAATGCGATGCGACAAAGCGATTGCATTGTTTAGTCCTGCAAATGTGTTGTTTCGTACTTCAACCTGCAAAAAAAAAAATTGAAGTCGTACGACACCTACAGAAATTCGTTAAAATGTCGGGTTCACCAATGTAATGATCTAAAATTCTTCCTGCAAGATCAAATCAATTGATTAGTTGTACCTGCAAGTTAATATAAATCAAACAATAGAATGCAAAGGAATATAAATAAATGGAAGAAAACTAAGAAAGATCTCACCCATCTAGTATTCCATGATTGACTTCCATTGCACCTTCTCCAGCTTTGGAATGATGGATGCCATCATATTTGGGTGTGAGCAACTCTATAAGCCTAGCCTCAACAAAGCTTTTGAAGAATTTGTAAATATAAACTATTGCAATCTAGAATATTACTCCTATTATGCAAATAGTAAGATAAGTAAAAGCCTAGAATGTGAGAATGAAATGCCTATAATAAGAATGGCTTAAGCAAATGATTCGATAATAATAAGAGATGGCCAAAAATGAGATCAAGATTGCCATTTTATAGAAAATGCAATCTTGAACAGACGGTCAAGATGAGAGCTTTAAGGAATGCCCTAGAATCAAAGGTCAAGATTCCATAAGGCAACTCACAATTAGGGTTAGGGAAAAATACCCATATGTGTGAATAAGATTTAATTAAATGAATTAAATCAAGACTAAATGTGACAGTGGAGATGAAATTAGTAAAAATCAGAAGACAAGGGGATGGGATTTTATAAAATCAGTAATTGATTTTTGAAATTAATTACTAAATGAAGAATCAGTTAAGTATGTGAGATATTTTTAAATGATTTGTTTTATTTAAAAATATAAAAGTGTCACATGCCATAATTAAATAATTAAAATAATTATTTAATTTAGAAGAAGTAGTTAATTAATTAAATAAATTAATGAATTTATTTAATTAAGAGAGGATTTAGGAATTAGTGACATATTAAATAGATATATTAAAATATATTAATTTAACAATCAGGAGTACATTAATGATAAGGATTAATTAAATAAATAAGATTTTATTTAATTAAAAGAAGACTTTGATAATTAGTGACATATTAAATAGATAAATAAGATTTATTTATTTAATAATCATGAGGAACAAGAGATTATGAATTATTTAATTAATAGTTGAATGTGGGTTAGGAACATAATTAAAATGTCATAATTATGTTAGGACGAAAAGTGGTAAAATAGTGTTTGTAGGTTTTGGTCATTTTCATGTGTCTACAGGTACTCCAAGATGAGCTCATTTCATTTGTTGACTAGCAAGGCAAGAATGACTCTAGAGGATGTATGGCACATCCTACGCATCCCGATCCATGGGGAGAGAGTTGTAGATGACCCAGACTCTAGATTGTCTACCATGCAATGATGTTTTGGCATGAATGATCTAGGTGTGGAGGAGTATGAGATCTATTGGGATATAGTGGTGGATCGTTATGAGTGCCTGATTGTTGTGGTTTATAGTGTGATAGATGGTGTTCTAGTACTTGATCAATACAAATACGGATTTCTAGTAGGATGGGGTCAGATGCTAGCAAGGATGATGGATGATGACATAGTTTATGCATAAGCCCATGAGTCTTAGTTATGCTATATTTCTAGCTACATGATGTTGCATACAGGGAAGCTTGTTCTATTGGTTGCAGGGTCAAACTTCTCCACATATGGGCATGGGATCATAATACTATTTTCAGATCAGTGGTTGTGAGGGATCTACCTACAAGACTGCCCTATATTTTTATGTATGGTGGAACTATCACTTAGAGACATGAGATTGATATACTTTTTGGTTTTTCTTGGAGGCCATATAGGCAGTGTGTGGCTTGGGATGATGATGCAAAGCATCTTTCATATTACCGACAGACTAGGTATTTAATTGGATGCACAATCCAATCACAACACATCATAGAGATGCATTTATTAGAGCGGGTGATTCAAAATTTTAGGGAGCAGTGGGGTGTGTCTATTGGTATAACTATGTTTGATCGGTTAGGTTGGGAGGTGGGACATTAGGGTCCTACTATCAGTCAACATGTAGACTTTCGAGAGTTCAATCAATTGCAACCTATATAATGGGGTTTCAATCTAGAGGTTGTAGATGCAAGTACAACACTAGAGTATGATGCCTCGTGGTTACAACATAGACCTACATTGTTCACAAATTTTAGGGTACCAATTCCTCATGAGATATTGGGATGAGGACCTAGAGGTCGATTGGGGGGTAGGGGGAGAGGTGGAGGTGGAGGTAGAGATTGAGGTAATGATGGAGGAGGTGGAGGTAGGGATGGAGGCAAGGGTGATAGGAGATGCAAAGGTAGGGTTCCACATGTGGCTTTGGGACAATTACCACCCATCACAAAGGAGGAGGAAGTGTAGGAAGAGGAGGATGCATAGGAGGAGGAGATGCGAGATGTGGGGGTTCATGAGAAGGAGGAGGATGTTTAGGATATGGAAATTGATGAGGGGTTAGAGGATGTCCCTATGAGAGAGGCTATCCAAGATGTGATGGAAGAGGAGGTTGAGGCTAGGAGAAATGATGGTGTACAAGCACAAATTACAGCATTAAAAGATTAGGTATAAGACGTTCAAGGATAAGTAACATAGTTGATCGCAAAGAGAGATACAATAGTGACCAAGGCACAAAGGGTTGAGCAACTATTTCTGAGTTTTATCAATATTGTGAGTGGTCCCAATGTAGATTTTGCATGCAAATTTTATTTGGTGGGTTGGGAGGCCTAGTATTATAGAGAGATTTATGAGGATGTGGTGCCAACTTCACAGAGGGAACTTAATTACATGTAGAGAAGGTCTTAGAGAAAATCACACTTCCAGAGATTAGAGAGTAGTGGCAGAGTATTTGGACCTAGGAGGTCACCTTATCCACCACCATGAACACATAGAGAGAAGGATCAACTTGGACTATTTGGATTGAGACAAGATATTCCATCCCTTGGGATGTCATTGGCAGATGATAGGGGTAGCTTGGGCGAGTTTGATTGATTTTATTTTGTAGACACTTATGTATATTTTGATCGAGCCTACAAGCTCCATTTTTGACAAACATTCTAGTTTTGTACTATGACACAATTTTGATATATATATGAGATGCATCATTTTTGGCAAGGAATATATGATGTCTATTTATTTCATTTGCATGTTTTTATGTGATGGATCTAATGTTATACATTCTATTTTTATATGATGGTTCATGTATGATGTGCATATGGTTGTATTATGTATGCTTATGCTAATGTATGGATGGATGGATGCACATGATATTGATTTATGCTTGTATGTATGATGTTATGTATAGATATCTAATTCTTTATATGATGCTACATTGATGAAGATTCTATAAAATGTAATGTGATGCTATTTTTTTTGTATTTTCATGTAATATGGATGACAAAACATGTATATGATGATGATGTATATGATATTATAACATGATTATAGATACAAGATGATGTAACTAATATATTTATTTTTGTGTGTCATAGCACGCCACTGAAATGACTACAGGGACTGATGGAAGAAATGTTAGTGAGAGGAAAAAGTTAATAAGAAGTGAAGAATAATTATATAGAATATCAATCCAAATTAAGATTGATGTATGATTGATAGATTTTGAGCTTTAATTAATGCATGATTATCATCATAAAGTGTTTTATTATGTGACAAGCAGATGTATGCACACCAACGAATAAATTGTGATGGTGGTGTCTATTTTCATTTGCCTAAAGTTTTGATATGAGACAAGTGGATATATGTACACCAAGTTGAGATAAACCTTGGTGACATCAGTATTTTTTGTAAGAACTAAGAGTCAATAGATAAGGACTATCATGACTCATACTAGTAATAATAGAAACTTGTTGGATTATGTGAGGAAGTAACCATAAAGCATATTAATCTTTATGCAAGAAAGTGTTAAATGACCTTTAACTTGTATAAGATGTTTTGATTATACCACCTAGAACCCTAATCATGCAAAAGGAACATAGTCACCCCAGCCATTTTATTAAGACAAACCACAAACAAAAATCAACAAAAACAATCATGATCCATCATCGCTCCTCTAGCCACTTGTGGGTATCCTCGAGTAGCATAGGAACATGAAAAAAGATGAACTAGATAAAAAGATAAGACTAACTAGACCAAATGAGTCAACCTCCATTTAGATCTTCTTACCAACAGTGAGTGCTTGTTTGATAGGTGTTACCTATTTTTTAGCTACAACTCAAAATAGGCAGAGCTGAATTGCAAATTCAAGTTAAAGGTACACTAGGTACACAAATTTTCTACTATCCACTATTGTGAAAAAGATTGATTACAAGTGAATTTCAATTTTATTATGCAAGTAGATTTCAAAGAATATCATACATTTGCATAAGAAATGTTGTTTTATTCATATTGTGATGGCGAGTCCTATCCCTCAAGAGCACTCTTTCTCCTACTAAGACCTATTCTTTGGTCTTGCTAGGGTATTCTTCACTACCCTACTCAGAGGTCACTCCTAAGACCCCTTTTCCCTTTGAGAACTCTCCACCAATTTCAAATGCTCACCTTTTCTCTCAAATCACCATGAGCTTCCATGGGCTCAATTTTTCTACAAAGTTCCCAAATCTTTCTTGGGACTAGGAATAGGTCCTCCAGCTATTCCTTTAGTTTTCTTGCTCCACTATGATCCTTCTTGCAGGATTCTTCCTTCATTTTCCCATTGAATCTCTCAAACCTTGTTTTTAGTCAATTAGGCCTCCTAAAATAGTGTTCTTGACATTGTGCCTAAAATTTCTTAACAATCCCACAAATTCTTCATGGATTTCCTCTACAGACCTCCTAGGCTTCAATATTTTCTAGGGATTAGATCCCCTTGGAATCCGTACATAGGCTTTTCATCAAACCCCCATTTTCAAGGGTTTCTAGGGCAAGTGTCATAGTCTAGTTTCTTTAGTTTAATTGAGGGCTCTAATGGCCTCCCCTGTAATCCTCCTTGCACACACATATCCAGGAAACATGCCCCTACACTCCCATACTCTTTATTGGCACAAACCAATCCATTCTACAACTCTTCTTGCTATTGTCCTCTCCAAGCTACTAGCCAGAATGCACTTGCACTCGCCTAGTGCTTGATGATTTCATCATCTCCCTTGCAAACCAAGACTCCAAACTCCATATTTATACTATAAAAATACTCCCCTACTTGATTCCAAGTGGCCATGGTAGCTTTTCCATGGGAATTCAAGTGGGGATCATAATTTACAAAAACTGGCCTGAACTGGCAAAGAGACCAAGAACACCAAAAACTTACAAAAAGATAGCCAGTTGAATTAAATGACTAATCTAATGCTTCACACAGTAATTAAGTGACACAAATGAAAGAATCAAAGCATTAGATAAGTCCTTTCAATCCATTCTTGACTGGATGAAGGCTCAAACACAGAAATTCAATGAAAACTTGCTCTTTTCCAAGTCACAAAATATCCTTCTCAAAACTCAATTCGTACAATCAATCCTCTAACATAGGTATTAGGGTTTTGTTGAACTTATATACCTTTCTCCCACATGCTAGGACCCTTGGGTCAGGCTTAGAGCATCATTAATGCCCTATGCCAACTTTTAGGACAAATAGCCAAGACTACATTGACAAATTTGCCTAATTTCATCATTAAGGCTTCTCCAAACTTCAAAGCTCTAGACTACCCTAAGTTTTCCATAACGCACACATCAAAAAAAATCTTGGGACTTTACATCATAGTCCTTATTCCCTTGGTGGTTGGCTAGAACCACCTACAAGCCGAAACAACAAGATCTTCCAAAAGACCTTTAAGGTGCTCCTACACCATATTGTAAAACATGAGGTCCCACAAAAGCTGTGGGAGTAACTGAAATAACTAGGAGCATATGAAAAATATGCATGAGAAGTAAACTATACAGCTGAAGATAGAAATAAACATGAAAAAATAGGTGATTCATCCTTGCCTAGAATGATGAATCATAGTTACAATTGTATTGTGTCTTCATATATCCAACTCCAGTTGTTTTAGCTCTAGCTCCAAAGGCACCTGGAAGATTGTTAAAATGTGGTGTTAGAGGAATGAAGAATCACCAATATTCTCATATTTACATGCCAACATAAATATAATTTACATCTTATGAGATATTAATCACATGATCAAGTTAACATAAATTAGATATTTGAGAGCACAAAAGATTCATCATTGGAAGCTTTCAGCTTCATTTTGTTTTGCTAACATTTTTGTTCACTGTGCAGGTATAGGAAAAGTTATGTTGCTAGTTTGAAGACTTTAAATCATGTGGAGAAAATGGGCTCCCATGAGGGTTGAGCGAAACATATTTAAATGAAACATTTCAGAAATAGGAGCAACTCATAAAGTGTCTATGAGAGCTTAAGCATTGATCATTTATGTCAATAAAATCCAAGTGAAATGAATTGAGTAACACAAATGAACAATGGGCTCTGAATATGCTCAAGTAGTTTGTAAAGAAGAATAAAAGTGCATTTGTATATCATGGTCCTAAATCATTTGTTTGTTATCAATCCTTTCTATTATGCCATTAGAAATATGATGCAGACACTCATCAAATATCAAAGGAAACAACACAGGAGGTAAATTGAAGCTTATTCATTATACAACACTCAGAGAGTTGGAAATAGGAGACATTTAATGGTGAGAATAAATAACAAAGGAATAGTCACATAAGGAATAGGAATCAAGATTCAATATATACTACAAAAAAATCACTCTTTGAGTCATACCAACTTTAAAATATAGAGTAAGATACACTTACAATGTTCAAGGAAAACTCATGCATATATAGTTGTAAGAGAACATGTACAACACAACAATGATTACCAGAACAAGCAAAGGTGTTCATAGAATGGAGAAGTAAGATATGTCAGTAGGAACTAATATATATGTGTTTGATTCATGTGAGCACAGGAAGATTGTTAAGTGTTGGAAGAAAATGAACAAGGTGCAAGAACAACAACTTGCCAAATATAGAGCACAAATATATGAGAGGGATTTTCCACTAATAGCCACAATAAGCAACTACACTCAATAGTGAAAGATTTTTATGCAAGAAAGCAAATAACCATAGATAAGAAAATAAATTTTCTGATTTTTTGTTTCAATAAACCATTTTCATTTGAAGAACCATTTATAAGAGTAGAAACAAGTGCAAGGAATATTAATGATAGTGATGGTAGTCTTAATAGTTTGGAAGGAAAGTTTAATTATCCATCTAATATCTTATGTTTGAATTTGATGTCTATACCAAGGATATTTTCAGATATGCTTCTACAAAATTTGTAAAGCATGTAATATAATAGTCATGGATAATGCAAGTGATAGTATAGTTCAAAGGCATAAATCATGCAAACACTAAGGAAGTAGTATTAAAGGAGATAATGTGGAAAAAAATATGAATGTGTTCAACATATTTTTATTATGCATGAGCTACAATGGAAGTTGAATTGTACCAAGGTTGACATGAAGTTTCAAGACTCCATTTGGAACCATAGAGATAAATGAAATGAAATGAGCTCAGAAGTTTTGGTCATAATAGAAAATACCCAGAGAAACCATTTTCATATTTAAAGGAAAAGCCACCCATGACTTGTGAAAGAGAATTGAAAAAGAATGAATATTCTCAATGGAGTCGCAGCTAGAAAGCAAATGAATGAGAATATCTTACAGAAGGCACCAATAAAACCTTCAGGCATACCTTGATATTTTGAAATGCACGACTTGTATAATGGAAGCAACCTTCAAGCAGATGAGGAAATGTACAGAGAAATAGAAATACCCAAAGAAACCCTCATGGCGGCTAAGAAATTTTTTAGGGTTTTTACATATAATGTAAATTGCAGTGATAAAGAAAATACCCAGGATGACCTTCTTGGCCATGACATTGAAATATGCAAACACCCAGAAAGCTCTCATGGAAGCCTTCAAATTGCAGTAAACAGGGAAAGCAAAGATGATATCTCTTGCATTGTAGTTCTTTAAGATGATTTATATTTTAGCTAGTAATGGGCACAAGAATTCCCATGGTTCTGCTTCAGATCAAGGTAGTGATTTTGATTCATTTGATTATTACTTTATAGTTTTACAAATTTGTGCTATAAGGATTGACTATTGACAAGGGGCTTACCACTCTAGAGTTTATTGAGGATGTGAAGGGTCCTAATTTTGCAAATTTCCAAACAAAAAAGGCTGAATAATTTGGAAGATTAGTAAAAATTTTATACTTTCATATTATATAGAAGTGAACCTCTCACAATAGTACCTCCACAAAGTGCATTCAATGAAATTGTTGTGACAAAGAACTTGAATAACAACAGAGAAACAAAATGGAAAGTAAACCAATGCATTTTTCAAGACTGAGTGATGATAAAAAAATTTTCAAATGGAGGAAACAAAGTTTTTATACATTCAAGAACCATAGTGTAAAATTTAAACCCGCGGCTACATAACATAAGGTTTAGAATCTCTTCAACAATGATTCAAAAACTTACCAACATTAGTGGTGACTCTTTCAATCTTGCACATGATCTTCACAACTGCAAACCCTACTCTTTATGGTGGCGCAAAAGCTTTCCTCCAAAAATGTAAAGTGAAGATTGAAGAATAGGTTTAGGGTTCAATACTTTTCTTCACATGCCCTATTTACAATTTTTCCCTAATTCGTGATGGGTATTTTTTACCATTGTTTTAACATAAAAAAATAATCATTATCACCATCATGGTCTTGGCTTTCATAGTCAATTGACTTAATGTTGCTAATGGTCCCTGACTTATTTAGTTATCATTGAGTTTGAAAAAATAGGGCTCACTTCACTTTTTTCCTCTTTATATAGAGTTAGGAAAACATGTAATAAAATATTAAGGTAATATTTCACTAATTACCTTACTATTTAACATATAGTGAATACAAGATATTAAATATTAAAATAATCATTAAATGATTACCTTTAATATTTAATCAAATGATTACCTTTTCCAAAAATCATGCAAAAGACACAAGTGGAGTAAACTAATCATGCAGAGTTAAAGTGAAGTGAATCTTGGGCTTTTTAATTCTTATTAGAGTTCTTTTTTTGAGTTAATTGATCATGCAATCAATTGAACTAGAGGTCACATACATGCGATATTGGAGCTTCAGTGAGGTTTTTCTTTGACTTTCAGTCAAACAGAAGTCAGTTTTGAGTTTATTTTGATCATATATATCATGAGTTGGAGTTTGTAGCATATCAGGTTTAGTTTGTTTTAGTGGTGGGCCCTCTTTTCAGAGCTTTTCTTTTTTACTCATGAGAGGATGTTTTCGGGATATTTTTTACTCCCAGTTCACTTTCAGTTCCACTTCTTGGCACCTTGGAGTTATCATTCATTGTATATAGAGGGAAAAACTTAGTCTTTTCTCTCGATTTCCTGTTTTCTATCTTTTCATTTTGTAAAGAAGACTATCTTGTAACTCAGTTATTTTCAGAGTTTATGATATAAAACAGGTTTTAAAGGTTATTTTAGATTGTTAATTGCAAATTTTCCTTCTTTTCATTATTGCAAGTCAAGTATTAGCCTTCTCAGATTCAGGTGTTTTGTCTTCATTGAATGTTTTGGATGCAAATTTAATGTGTTTGATTTCAAAACCTTTAAATTTTTGTCACAATCATGAATGTATGTACACAAAATAATCAATTTTAGTTATAGGTCATAAGTTGTGCCATTAATTTATACTCTTCTTTAGGTTGTGAAAATATCATTTTCCTTCATAAAGAATAAATTATCAAGCCTTCTTGTGAAACACTTATGTGACTAGATTTCCCAATTTGAGTTGTGAAAATAGATTTTGTAGTAATAAGTTGTGAATCAATCTACTCATGGATACCAATTAGGTGCATTATACTTTTTAAGTTCAGTTTATGCATTTATTTCAAGCCTTCTTCCCTTCTCCATCTTAGTTATCATCAATCATCAGAATATCATAAAGGAAGCCGACTTATAATCTAGAGATTTACTTTCATATAAGGTACCCACAACTTGAAACTATTCCTATGTTTCACGGGATTTCTGAGCCTTTCAGATTTGCACTTGGGTGCTAATCCTCATGACAACAATTTTTGGCACGCTCGGTGGTGGGACTTTGAATTTTACTTCAAAGAAAGAATTCAAAGCTTTCAAGTTGGTATTTTTAGAGTTACAACAACGTTTTACCTATCAAAGGTTTTATATTTGTTTGGTGACTCCGTTTACCTGGTTTTAATTGTAGATTCAGTAGCAAATGAGAAACGTTAAGACAAGAAGAAGCTCCTCTTCATTTGAATACCTGCAGCTGTCATCACCAAAGGGAAGAAAAAGGACAACCAAAAGAACACTTGGTTGGGCTTCAAGGGATCAATCGAAATCTCTTGGTTTTAGAAAAAAATCACTAGTTTCATCACCTAAAAGAAGAGGCAGATCATCAAGGAGGCAACCAGGTTCATACTCTGCTTCTCCTAGCTTCAGAATATTAGTTTCACCTTCAAGAATCCCAATTAGAGAAACTATAGATTTTTCTATTTCAATAATTTCGGTACATCCTATGCCAATAATTCAAGCAATAAATCTCAAAGTACCAGCAGCTCTGATGGACAAAGCTCATTCTTTTGTACCATTCAATGGGAGTAGCCCATTTAATTTGGCCCAACATGATGACATATCGATGGCTGCCCTGAAATGTCTACTGATCTTTACTAGTGAAGATCAAACCACACCAATAGAGCATATAAAATATGTAGCTTCTCTTTGCACTGCACATCATATCATACAAGAGAATGTAGCCATGAGTCTTTTGGCAATGTCTCTAAAGGGTAAGGCTCTTCAATGGTTTAGAAGTTCAGTTTTGAATTTTTTTGCATCATGGGATGACTTGGGAGACAAACTGGACAAACAATTTTCATACAAATCTAATCATCTATTTCTAGTTGAGAAAATGATGACTATTAAGAGAGCACCACAAGAACAGATGACAAATTTTAATTTCCAATTCCAAAGAACATGGGACAGAAACCCAACAACAGTAAGACCTTCACCGTATCATGCTTTTTTGTATTTTCTTAGAGCAATAAATAGTGATATTGCTATTATGATCCAATTTATGGGTGGAGTAACCTTGCCAGGAGCATATGATATAGCTATTAGAGCTGAAAATAACCTCATTTAGGTTGGTAAGATTGTACCCAAGCCTCCCATGCCTATTTTCCCAAATATTCAGCCATCAATGTCTATCCATATACCTCTGATAGCTCCATTACCTGCTATTCCAGCCTTAGGTTTTCAAATAACTACTCAAAATAAAGTTTTTCTAGTAAGTTCAGAGTTGCAAGAGCTTAGAGGTACCCAACAACAAATGGCTAAATTACTGCAAACTATTAGAAATGACTTAGTGAGCCTCAAAAATTAGAAAGTCCAAAACGAAAGACCTTATCAAGCACCCTTTCAGACAAATAGACTGCATTATCAGGTTGACTATCAAGGAAAGAGGAGGAATTACAATGATAGGCCCAATCAACCTTTTAATCAAAATGTTGCTAGCTCTTCTAAAGATCTTGTACCTGTGCAAAACAACTTGGCACAAGATTATGTATGGTGTTATCCCTGTAATCAACCTCGTAACCAAGCTACTTCTATGAACAAGGTGATCAATCATGCTCTTATGGTGCAAAGCAACTATGTTTCTTCAGAGAATATAACAAAGGAGAGTAATACTCAACAAGAGGATCAAACACAACATAATGATCTTGATGTTGCCATGATGAACTGGCAGGGTAATGAATTTTATGGAGTTAATAATGTACAAGGGTAGAATCAGTTAGCTACTTTGATTGTAGCCAATACGAGGTCCAAAAAGATAGTTTTTGACTTGAGACAACAAGTTGTTCCTAACGTACAACAAGCAGAAAAGGATAAACACCAAGTTCTTCAACAGAAAGATCAGCCTCCAATAGCTCAAAATATTCAAATCTTTCCAAGGCAGTAGGTTGTGCTAGCGAAGGAAAAGCAAAGGACTCAATCCCAGCCTCAAACAACACAAGTAGAATCCACTATTCCAAAAGTGCAGCAAAAGGTTAGTACCCCAACATTCAGTATTGTTGATCACATGAAAAGGGCCACTGCTAGCATGACTATGTTAGATGCTTTACATCTTCCTGGGTAGAAATAAATTCTATAGGAGGCTTTAGCTAAGACAACAATTTTTGATGAGTCCATGGGGAAGCATCCTAGAGTTCTTACAAACAGTTTAGAGTAAGAAAGAACAACCAGCTCAAGAGGTAAAGTCACCACCCTTTTACGTCACCCTAATCATTGGTGAAAATCTAGTGCATAATTGTATAATAGATTCTAGCACAAGTAGTTCTACAATTCCTAAGAGTTTAGCAGATAAGTTAGGTTTGAATTATGAGCCTCTTTCAAAAGGGGTCATTCAATTAGATGGTACAACCATATAGTCTATTGGAATGATTAATAACCTTCCTCTTACCCTCCATGCTTGCCCGAATTTCTCAGTTTCACAAGATATATATGTAATAGACTTACCACCTTTCTTTGACATGTGCCTCTTCAACATATCTATCTTCTGATTGGTCCCATATATTTTTTAGAACTAGATATGGTACAAAAGTGACCATTAAGTCAAAATTTCAGGCTAAGGATCATATAGAGTCGTATGTGCCTAGTGTTATAAACACCAACCTAGCTTTACATGGTTAGGAGGATCAATCCATGACCCTAGACTTTGGAACACCTATTGGGCGCATACCTATCATGAACCTAGATGAGTGGGAAATCGAGGATCATGAGAGTGACCTTTTCAGTCACATGGACAAGGTAGGTTTGAGCATTTATATGATTCAGGAACCTGATGTGATAATTCCAAACTTGGTTAAAGATGAATTATAGCCTGATCAGTAGGATAACCAACTTTGGAAGTTGGTTTTTGATGGCTCGAGGAGTAAGATAGGTGCTAGAGGAGGATAAATGCTTGTATCCCTTGATGGAGAAAGGTATTTCTCTACCTTAAGATTTGCTTTTAGTTGTGTGAATAATGTAGCTGAGTATGAAGCACTTATTCATGGACTAGAATGGGCTAGAAAGATAGGTATTAAGTGTTTGCAACCTTATGGTGATTTTGAATTAATAGCAAATTAAGTACAGAATTAGAGTGTTACGAAAAATGATTTGCTTAAACAGTATAAGTATAGAGTTTGGGACTCAATTGAAAGTTTTGATGCTTTTAATCTATTGTCTATTCCCAGAAATTAGAATAGAGAAGCAAATAGATTAGCTGCCACAGCTTCACAGAATGATATACCTATTGATATACATAATATTGAGGTACACCAATATGTTAAGGTGGTAGTGAGACTATCTATACCTAATAATAATTTTAGTTGGAAGATCTTTGACAGTGATCAACAAATCATCAGTTTTGTATTCAAGGAAGCAAAGCTTTTTGTTGGTAATCAATAAAAGCTTGAACAACAATATGATGACTAGATTCTGCAATTAAAATCCAATAAGCTGCCTAAGGGGTTGGTCACCCTTGAATCAATATTTAACACTAATGATAAGGTCAAAAAAGACAAATCCAACATCATGGTGAAGCAGGAGCACTACAAACCAATTGAAATATTCAAAGGAAAGCTCCTCAAGCTTGGAAAAATCTATACCAAAGAAGAAAAACAAGTCTTTATCTTTTTGTGCCAAGAATTTAGTGACGTATTTCTTGGGAGTATGGAGATATAAATGGTTTTAACCTTGAGTTAGCTCAACACACCATTCAACTAGAACCCAACACAAAACCAGTAAGACAAAAGTAGAGGCCACTGAATCCTAAGCTGGAACACTTGATGAAGACAAAGTTGAACAGGCTAGTTCAAGGTAGTATTATCTTTCTAATAAAGCATACTTCTTGGGTTTCTAACTTGGTGCCTATCAGGAAAAAGAATAAAGAGATAAGGTTGTGTGTGGATTTCCATGATCTAAACAAAGCTTCACTCAAAGATCATTATCCTAGACAAAGGAAGGTAAGAGAAGTTTTGAGAAAATTAAAGAGGCACTTATAGCAACCCCTACTCTTATTAACCCAAATTTTGATAAGGATTTTGTTTTATATGCGTTTGGGGGCGTTGACACCATTTCCACAATGCTTTGTCAGCAAAATGATGGGGGTTTAGAGCAACCTATAGCTTTATTCAGTCAGGTTCTGCATGATTATGAAACTAGATACTCATTTGTAGAGAAGCATGAATTAGCTGTAATAAGAAGCCTTAAGAAATTTAGGCATATGTTGTCAAATAATAAAATATAGATGATGGTTGCTCAGTCAACAATTAAGGACTTTCTGCTTAGCAAATATATTAATGATAAAAGAGCGGGTTGGGTCATGAAAGTGATGGAATACGACATTGATATTAAGGTCACCAAGCTCATTAGAGGTAAAGGCCTTTGTGAATAGCTTGCTGGAAATTCAAAGAACATCATACCAATTGAATAGTAGGTTGAAACAACCTTCAACAACAAAGAACAAGCTATTGTTCTAGTTGCACCAACAAATTGGATTCAACAAATGGTTCATTACTTGCACACAAGTGAGTGTCCTAAAGGCTTGGGCAAGTCAAAACAAAGGTATTACAAGTTGCAAGCCATTACTTTTGCTGTAATTGATGGTATTTTGTACAAAAGGGATTATAATGGTGTTTTTCTCAGATGTGTAGAACCAAAACAGATTCAAAAGGTTCTACAAGAATTTTATGATGGGCTAACTGGAGGCCACTTTGCATCGAGAACCACAATCCTGAAGATAATGAGAGCAAGTTATTACTGGCCTGATTTATTTAAGGATGCCCATACTTGGGTCAGAAAATGTAACAAATGTGTAATGTTTGCAAGAAAGCAAAAGCTTGCAGCCCTGCCTCTACATCCAATACAAGTGGAGAAAAATTTTGGCAAGTGGGGATTAGATTTCATTGGTCCCATTAATCCACCTTCAAGTGTTGGGCATAAATGGATTTTGACAGCCATAAACTACTTCATGAAGTTGATTGAAGTAGTTGCACTGAAGGATGCAAATGAGACATTTGTCTTGAATTTCTATCAAGACTTGGTTTCCAGGTTTGGAAATCCATATTCAATAATTTTTGACAATGCTTTAGCATTCATAGGTTTAAAAGTTTCAGATTGATCAATAAAGCATAACATTTATTTGAATACCTCTTCAAATTATTACCCTCAGGGTAATGGATAGGTAGAGTCCACTAACAAGAATCTGATTAAAATCATCAAGAAGACAACACATGACAATCAAAGAACCTAGCATGAGAAGCTGAAACTTTCCCTTTGGGCTGATAAGGTTACACTTAAGAGAGTAATAGGTAATTCATCTTATGTGTTATAATATGGTAAAGAGGCCAAGGTACCTATCTCAGTTGAGTTGCCTACCTTAAATATGATTGAAGAACTGGATCTGCTTGAAGAAGAACCTATGCAGATTAGGCTTGCACAACTAATGGAGCTGGAAGAAATGAGGAAAGAAGCATTAAAGAACTTGGAAATTCATCACACTTAGATGAAGAGAACATTTGACAAAAAGGCAACTCCAAGGACTTTTAGTGAAGGAGATTTGGTTTTTAAGTGGGATGAGCTCAAGAGTAGACCTGGTAAACACACAAAGTTTGATGCCATGTGGGATGGCCCATTTATTATCATAGAATGCAAACAACATAAAGCATTCTAGCAATCAAAACTAGATGGGGAGGTGTTACCAATCCCTATCAACGGATTCACCTCAAACGGTGCTATTAAGGAATAAAGTTTATAGATGTACATAGTAGAATAGTTTTAGTTTAGTTTAGTTTAGTTTTTAATAAGTGCCCATGGCACATTTCAGTTTAGTACTATTTTTCTTTCAATAAGTGCAAATGTTGCACATGTTTTTTGACTCCGTTATAAATAGAGTCATGATTAGTTTCTTTCAGTTATGTTTGTTGTTGTATGGTTTCAACAACAAACTTACAAGTTTTCTGAGTTAAAAAAAAATGGACAAAAATGTACTCCATGCCTAATGGATAATTAAGGTCTAATGGTGCTTAGTAGGCAAGCACTCAATAGAGGTTGCCAAATCGTTACCTTTTTTTAGCTACAACTCAAAATAGGTAGAGCTGAATTGAAAATTCAAGTTAAAGGTACAACAGGTACACAAATTTTCTGCTAAGTATCCATTATTATGCAAAATATTGATTACAAGTGAGTTTCAATTTTATTATGCAAGTACATTTCAAAGAATATCATACATTTGCATAAGAAATGTTGTTTTATTCATATTGTAAAACACGAGGTCCCACACAAGTTGTGGGAGTAATTGAAATAACTAAGAGCATATGACAAGTATGCATGAGAAGTAAACTATACAACTGAAGATAGAACTAAACATGAAAACATAGGTAATTCGTCATTACATGGAATGACGAATCATAGTTACAGTTGTATTGTGTCTTCATATATCCATCTCTAGTTGTTTTAGCTCTAGCTCCAAAGGCACCTACAATATTGTTAGAATGTGGTGTTAGAGCAATGAAGAATCACAAATCTTCTCATATTTACATACCAATAGAAATATAATTTACATCCTATGAGATATTCATCACATGATCAAGTTAACAAAAAATAGATATTTGAGAGCACAAAAAATTCATCATTGGAAGCTTTCAGCTTCATTTTGTTTTGCTAACATGTTTGTTCACTGTACGGGTATAGGAAAAGTTATGTTGTTGGTTTGAATACATTAAAGCATGTGGAGAAAATGGGCTCCCATGAGGCTTGATCCTAACATGTTTAAATGAAACATTTTAAAAATAGGAGCAACTCATAAAGTGTTTATGAGAGCTTAAGCATTGATCATTTATGTCAATCAAATCCAAGTGCAATTAATTGAGAAACACAAATGAACAATGGGCTCTAAATACGCTCAAGTAGTTTGCAAAGAAGAATAAAAGTGCATTTGTATATCATGGTCCTACATCATCTATTTGTTGTCAATCCTTACTGTTATGTTATTAGAAATATGATGCAGACACTCATCAATTATCAAAGGAAATAACACAGGAGGTAAATTGAAGCTTATTCATTATGCAACACTCAAAGAGAAGGAAATAGGAGACATTTAATGGTGAGAATAAATAATAGAGGAATAGTCACATAAGGCATAGGACTTAGGATTCAATATATACTACAGAAAAACCACTCTCTGAGTCATTACCAGCTTTAAAATATAGGGTAAGATACACTTATAGGGTTCAAGGAAAACTCATGCATATATAGTTGTAAGAGAACATGTACAACACAAAAATGATTACCAAAACAAGCAAAGGTGTTCACAGAATGGAGGAGTAAGATATGTCAGTAGGAACTAATTTATATGGTTCGATTCGTGTGAGCACAAGAAGATTGTTAAGTGTTGGAAGAAAATGAACAAGGTGCAAGAACAATAACTTGCCAAATATAGAGCACAAATATATGAGGGGGATTTTCCATTGATAACCACAATAGGAAACTACACTCAATAGTGAAATATTTTTATGCAAGAAAGCTAATAACCATAGATAAGCAAAGAAATTTTCAGATTTGATGTTTCAATAAACCATTTTTAGTTGAAGAACCATTTATAAGAGTAGAAACAAGTGCTTGGAATATTAATGATAGTGATGTTAGTCTTAATAGTTTGAAAGGAAAGTATAATTATCCATCCATTATCTTATGTTTGCATTTGTTGTCCATACCAAGGAGATTTTCAGATATGCTTCTACAAAATTTGTAATGAATGTAATATAATAGTCATGGATATTGCAAGTGATAGTATAGTTCAAAGGCATAAATCATGCAAATACTAAGGAAGCAGTCTTAAAGGAGATAATGTGGAAAATAATATGAATGTGTTCAACATATTTTTATTATGCATGAGCTATAGTGGAAACTGAATTGTACCAAGGTTGACATGAAGTTTCAAGACTCCTTTTGTTACTACAGAGCTAAATGAAATGAAATGAGCTCAAAAGTTTTGGTCATAATAGAAATACACAGAGAAACCCTTTTCATATTTAAAGGAAAAGCCACCCACGACCTATGAAAGAGAAGTGAGAAAGAATGAAGATTATCAATGGAGTCATGACCAAAAAGAAAATGGATGAGAATATCTTACAGAAGGAACCCAAAGAACCTTCAAGCATACCTTGGTATTTTGAAACCCACGGCTTGCACAGTGGATGTGGCCTTCAAGTAGATGAAGAAATGTATAGAGAAATAGGAATACCCAGAGAAACCCTCATGGCAACTAAGAAATTATTTAGGGTTTTTACATATAATGTAAATTGCAGTGATAAAGCAAATACCCACGACAACCTTCTTGGTCGTGACATTGAAATATGAGAACACCCAGAAAGCTCTCATGGCAACCTTCAAATTGCAGTAAATAGGGAAAGCAAAGATGATATCTCTTACATTGTAGCTATTTTAGATGAATTATCTTTTAGCTAGTAATGGGCATAAGCATTCCTGTGGTTTTACTTTAGATCAAGGTAGTGATTCTGATTCATTTGATTATTACTTTATAATTTTACAAATTTTTGCTATAAGGATTGACAATTGCTAGTTGGCTTATCACTCTGGAGTCTATTGAGGATGTGAAGGGTCCTGATTTTGCAAATTCCCAAACAAAAAAGGCTGATTAATCTGGAAGATTAGTAGAATTTTTATACTTGCATATTATACAAAAGTGAACCTCTCACAATACTACCTCTACAGAGTGTATTCAATGAAACTGCTATGAAAAAGAACTCGAATAACAACAGAGAAATAAAATGGAAAGTAAACCAATACATTTTTTCAAGACTAAGTGTGGAGGATGAAATTTTTTTCAAATGGAGGAAACAAAGTTTCTATACATTCAAGAGCCATAGTATAAAATGTAAACCCGTGGCTATAGAACAAAAGGTTTTGAATCTCTTCAACAATGATTCAAAAAATTACCAGCAGTAGTGGCGACTGTTTCAATATTGCACAAGATCGTCACAACTGCAAACCCTACTTCTCCATGGTAGTGCATAAGATTTCCTCCAAAAATGCAAAGTGAAGATTGAAGAATAGGTTTAGGGTTCATTTCTTTTCTTTACATTCCCTATTTACAAGTTTTCCCTAATCTTTGATGGGTATTTTGACCATTGTTTTAACAAAAAAAAATAATCATTATCACCATCATGGTCTTGGATTTCATATTCAATCAACCTAATGATGCTAATGGCATGTGACTTATTTAGTTATCAATGAGTTTGAAAAAATAGGGCTCACTTCACTTTTTTCCTCTTTATATAGAGTTAGACAAACATGTAATAAAATATTAAGGTAATAGTTCACTAATTACCTTAGTATTTAACATATAGTGAATAAAAGATATTAAATATTAAAATAATCATTAAATGATTACCTTTAATATTTAATCAAATGATTTCCTTTTCTGAAAATCATGTAAAAGACAAAAGTGGAGTAAACTGATCATGTAGAGTTATAGTGAAGTGAATCTTGGGCTTTTGAATTTTTATTAGAGTTCTTTTTTGAGTCAATTGATCATGCAATCAGTTGAACTGGAGGTCACATACATGCGATATCGGAGCTTCAGTGAGGTTTTTCTTTGACTTTCAATCAAATTGAAGTCATTTTTGAGTTCCTTTTGATCATGCATATCATGAGTTGGAGTTTACAACATATTAGGTTCACTTTGCTTCAGTAGTGGGCCCTCTTTTCAGAGCTTTTCTTTTTTGCTCATGAGAGGATGTTTTCGGGATATTTTTAACTCCGAATTTTCTTTCAATTCAACCTCTTGGTGCCTTGGAGTTATCATTAATTGTATATAGAGGAAAATACTTAGTCTTTTCTCTTGAGTTCTTGTTTTATGCCTTTGCATTCTGGAAAGAAGACTATCTTGTAACTCAATTATTTTTAGAGTTTATGATATACAACAGGTTTTACAGGTTATTTTACATTGCCAATTGCAAAGTTTCCTTCTTTTCATTATTGAAAGTCAAGTATTAGCCTTCTCAGATATAGGAGTTTTGTCTTTGTTGAATGTTTTGGATGCAAATTTAATATGTTTGATTTTAAAACCTTTAAATTTCTATCATGATCATGAATGCATGTACACAAAATAAGCAATTTTAGTTACAGGTCATAAGTTGTGCCATTAATTTATCCTCTTCTTTAGGTTGTGAAAATATCATTTTCCTTCATAAAGAATAAATTATCAGGCCTTCTTGTGAAACACTTATGTGATTAGATTGCCCTATTTGAGTTTTGAAAAAAGATGTTGTAGTAATCAGTTGTGAATCAATCTTCTCAAAAATACCAATTAGGTGCATCACCCTTTTTAAGTTTAGTTTATGCATTTATTTCAAGCCTTCTTCCCTTCTCCATCTTAGTTACATCAATCATCAAAATTTCATAAAGGAAGCCGACCTATAATCCAAAGGTTTACTTTCATATAGGGTACCCACAACCTGAAAGTATTCCCATGTTTCATGGGATTGTTGAGCCTTTCGGCTTTGCACTCGGATGCTAATCCTCATGACAACAATAGGATTATGTCTAATTTTAGGAGTGGAACATGTCATGTAAGATATTTTGGTTTTGATGATGCAAAAACCTATTTAAGATAAAATGATAGCTGATAAAGATAGATGTTTTTGATAGATAAGTAAGAAATTGATCAACCAAGTTACAGGCTAGTTTGATAGTTTGTCTATTGTTCCATGATTTTTTAAGCTCAATTTTCTATATGATACCTTGGTTTATGTTCAATTAATATGTCAATCTTGACAAGGGATACTTTATTATGGAAGGTGGATGTGGATAGTTTATTATGAAACATAGATTGTGATAAGTGGTTGTGATAATATCCTTTGATATCATGTCAAAGATCCATCTGAAAATCTAGGTCAAGAATTTACCCTTAGTCAAGTATAGGACCAATTATTACAGAAGGGATGGATATGGAAGGCGGGTGATGATAAACATCAACCATTCTCAGGCCATGATAGGAGTAACAAAGCTTTATTATGATGGATTTGTAGACACTGAAAAATTTCCTAAACCTGCGAGTGTCATTTTTCTTGGTCTTCATCTTCTGATAATTAAATTATTTGATTATTTGATTAGTCTTGATCATATTCCTCTATTAATTAAATAATGCTGAACTATTTAATTAATTCACTTCCTAACCTTTATTCTCCCTTGATCAATTAAATAAATTAATTATTTCACTAATATTCCCCTTTCCTTAATAATTAAATAAATTACTATTTATTTAATTATTTTCTTGTCATCTTTCGTCTGTGGTTACATAATTATTATTAATTATTTAACTATTCACCCCCGCTTTTAATTCTTCCATTAAATTATTTAATTATCCTCCATGCGTCTCTTGTATTAAATAATTAGCTCAATTTAATTATTTAATGCTCCCTTTTCATATTTCCTCTCATTTAATTAAAATAATTATGAAAATTGTTTTAATTAAATACTCATTATCCTTTTCCTCAAATGAATTATTCATCCTCCACTAGGCCAAATATTCCTTTCCCACGAATTAATTATTTTTTAATTTTTAATTCATCCATTATCCCTCCACTTGCTCATTAATCTTAGCCATCTTTGTCATAGCCACAATTTCATAGTCGTCCCTAGCCCATCACTTTCCAGTGCATCCATCCTCCACCGTTGATCTTGGCATATTTCTAGAAGATCGATCTCGTCCATCCATTCGAATGACTATCTATAAAAGAATCCTTTCTCCTCCATTTTTTCCTTAACGACCACATTTCTCCAAAGTTCTTGCTATCATATCATTGTCATTTGTAGGTATTCAAGCACTTCAAAATTTGAGCGCAAAGCTTTGTAACTTGAGAAAGAATGGAGGAGAAGCAAGGGAGATGAATCAAATTTGATAGGGGAGCTTTATTTTATGATTTCATTCTTGTTTGGATTTGAAATTTGGGCTTAGATCTTTTGTAGAGTGGCTGCTACTTGATCTTAACTATTTTCAATTTTTGAATCTTACAGTAGCCTATGCTCAACTTATTGTGGATGGAATGAAAAAATAGATGGAATGGTGATAAATGGTAGAGAAATAACCTACTACACATGGGGCCTATTTTCTAGGTTTTCACCATGGTACTTATCCAAAGTGCCACCAAAATGGTTTTCACTATTGGATGGATTATTTCTCTTTACTATTTTCTTTTTTCTATGTTTATTTTTTATTTTGAATATGGGATCTCTAAAAGTCATGTATAGTACTTGTAAAGGTGCATGCTATTGATAGGATCAGGTAGCGATTCACCTTTAGGAATAGTAAGTTGATAAGCATTGGACCCATATGATGTAGTGATAATATAAGGACCCAACCAGTTAGGTTCAAACTTTCCCAACTTTCTCTATCCAACTGATTCTTTGGGTTCTCTTTTAGGATCATCACTAATGTGAAATTTGTTTAAATACACAAGACAACTGAGAGGGGGGTGAATTAATTGTACCAAATTACTTTTACTTTAGACCTTAATCAATTCCACTTTAACTTTAATATATTATTAAGTATAAACATGAAATGCAGATAACAAAAAGAAAACACTAGAGACACTAGATTTGTGTGAAAAACCCAATGAGGGAAAAACCATGGTGAGGATTAACTCACACTATAATAGTAATGCAAAAGTTGAATACAAAGGCTCACTGCCTAGAAAGGACTCACTATCCAGATAGAAAGGCTCACTACCTACAGATAGGACTCACTGTTCAGAAGGAGGATACAAAGAAAGAAAGACAATAGAAAATCCACCATAATAGGTTCCACACATTTGTAGCCTGATCAAAGGATTGCAGTCCCTATTAGCTCACTACTTTCAGGAATCTAACACATCAAAGTACTACTACCTTGATTCACTTTCACACACTCTGATTTTTGCACTTTTTTCACACACTTCACACTTCATGCTTTCAATTCACAACATCTTGACTTGTATTTATACCATCTTAGATCTTTAAAACTTTCTCCAAGGTCAGCTACACATCCTTTATTTTACAAATTCAAATTAGTTCGTTGAATCAAAATTCTTACAATGGATAAGAATGAGAGTGGACCAATTACATACTTAATTAGGACCCAAACAACATATTGGATCAATCACATGCTTCCTTAATTGATGCTTATTCTCCATGTAACATGTAAACACTAGGTAAGCCAAACCTAATAAAAAAACCAATGAACTTTGAAGTACACACATCCACAGCAAGATGATGACATGCAAATCACACAACATGCTTCACTAGACATTCGAAAACCTCTTAGAAACCTTCAATTACATCCACAAAAAAGTGCAAAAATATTGATACAAAGAACATTCTTCAATAGTCCAACCAGATCATGTAGACACACATAGTAGCTCTGGAACAAACCTTCCAGAGCACCAAACCACAAGCACTTTTTCCAAAAAATAGAGAACATCAATATTAATCTTCTTCCAGATCTACTTGAGACAAACCACCAGAAGACTATGAAGAAAATACATCTCTCCCAGTCCACAGACAAATAATTCTTCCAAACTGGTTCACACACCGGTGAACACATCTTTCACTCTCAATCAAACAAAAGCTAAAACTTGGGATATATTATCCATTGAAGCCCATAATCAATACTATAAATCTGCACAAGCATAAGATCAATACAAATTAAATAAAAAGAACATTACTGAAACACACTCAAAACACACGCATAACACTATCTTCATTGTTTATTAATTTTATCAAAATAACTTGACATCAAAACATCTACAACACCATAAATATAGCTCCATGTACTCTCAACACTTCTACAGTATCTCAACTATGCATGTACCACCTGCAATCACTCTGAACTATGTTGACATCAATGGAAACATTAATGAAAACACCACCAAACACATTCATACTTGCAACAATCTTCCCCTTTGTCATTGATGGCAACACATGATGTGAAAAACCATGAAAGACAACACACACACTTTGATGCTTCTTCCCTTTCTTTTTTAGATTAGACAACTTGCACAACATTTCTGCACTCTCTTCTCCTTGTAAGATTCTCTCTCCCTTTCAACTTTTTCACATGACACTCTCTCCCCCTTTGAAATTAATGGAAAAGTGATTTTTTTCATGAAACTTCTACCATATAAAGCTTTGATTGCTCCCCCTTAGGAGTGCACCCAAGTCTCATACTACAACAATGATACTCTCTACTCCCCTTGAGGAGTAGACCTCAATCATCAGTCTAGACAAATGAAGAATCCGTAGATCCACTAGACTGATGCACCTCCATGTGTACCTAGTTTAACGAAGGAGGGGAAGTAACCCCTAACTTCCCCCTGAGATACTCAAAAGTATCCTTCGGAGGATCCCTAGTAAATATATCTGCAATCTAATCCTTAGTAGACACATATTCAAGCTTGAATTCATTCTCTAATACCTTCTCCCTTAAGAAATGATATATGATAGATATATGATTTGTTCTAGAATGCATCACCAGATTCTTTGAAATTTTTATTGCACTTGTATTTTCACAAAAGATAGGGATAGGCTCATCACATATCGCACCTATATCCTTCAATGTTTGCTTCATCCAAAGTACCTGTGTACAGTAGGATGTTGCTGCAATATACTCAACTTCTACAGTGGACAAAGAAACTGAATCTTGTTTCTTGCTTAACCATAAGACCAATCTTCCTCCAAGAAAGAATGCACCACCACTTGTACTCTTATGATCATCTACACAACCAGCCCAATCTACATCAGTGTAGGAATTCAAGGTGAAATTAGTATCCTTAGGATACCATAGACCATAATCCAAAGTCCCCTTTAGATATCTGGATATCCTCTTCATAGTTGTAACATGTGTCTCTTTAGGTTCTACTTGAAATTTGGAAACCAAACATACTGCATGCATGATATCCATTCTAGTAGTAGTAAGATATAATATTCCACCAATCATAGATTTGTACATGCTCTAATCAACTTTAGAAGAATCATCATCCTTACTCAGTTTGTATCCAATCACCATATGGGTATAGACCAGTTTGGAATCATCCATTCTAAACTCTTCATAAATTATTTAACATACTTAGATTGTGAAATGAATATGCCCTTATCAATTTGATTCACTTGAAGTCCAAGGAAGAAATTCAACTCACCAATCATAGACATCTCAAACTCTTTTTGCATCTCCTCTACAAATTTATTTCACATACCTTCATTTCCTCCAAAGAGAATATCATCAACATACACCACAATTATCAACATTATGTTTCTTTCAACTTTGAAATAGATATTGCTATCCGTGAAGCCTTTGTTGAACCCTTGCTATGTCAAATATTTGTCCAACCTTGCATACCATGCTCTGGGAGCCTGTTTAAGTCCATATAGTGTATTTTCCAACTTGCAGACCATGCCTATTTTGTTTGATAATTGAATTCCTTCTTATTGTTCCATGTACACCTCTTCTTCCAATTCTCCATTCAAGAATGCAGACTTAACATCCATCTGGTACACTTTGAAATCTTTATGAGAAAAAAATGCCAAAAACATCTGAATGGCCTCCATTCTTTCCACTAGGGAAAATGTCTCTTCAAAGTCTATTCCTTCAACCTATGAATAACCTTTGCATACAATTCTTGCTTTATTTCTTACTACTTCACCATCTTCATTCAACTTATTCCTAAACACCCATTTTGTACCAATTACATTCTTTTTTACTGGTCTAAGAACCAGTTCCCATGTTTGATTCCTCTCTATCTGTTGCAATTCCTCTTTCATTGCTCTAACCCGATTCCCATCTTTGCATGCCTTAGTCACAATCTTAGGTTCTATCTTAGAAAGTAAACAAAATTTTACCTCTACCGCTTTACTTCTTGTCTTTACACCTCCACTTATATCTCCAATTATATATTCTTCAGGATGATTCTTTTGTACATATTTAGGAGTCTTTGGAGTAGGTTCCAAAATATCCTCTTCTTCACTTTGTTCTTTCTCCTCTTTTTCCTCTTCTTGTATTTTTCCATAGATAGGATCATCTGGTTCAACTTCACTTATTTCAACTGGTCTATGCATAGCTTCATCAAATTTTACATTTGTACTTTCAGTTGTTTTCCTCAGTCTTTTATTGAAGCATCTATATGCTTTGATGTAGTTAAATATCCAAGAAAAATAACTTCATCACATATTGCATCAAACTTTCCAAGGTTCTAATCATATTTTTTAATGTAACACCTACTTCCAAACACCTCAAAGTAATTAATAGTAGGAATCTTACAATTCCATAGTTTATAAGGAGTCTTTGTGTTGTTACATCTGACATGAACTCTGTTAAGAATGTAAACACCAGTGTGGATTAATTCTCTCCAATATACATTAGGAACATTCGCCTCTTTCATCATGCTCCTTGCAGCCTCTTGAACAATTTGGTTCTTCCTTTCCACAACTCCATTTTGTTGAGGATTTCTAGGAGTAGAGTAATGTCTCTTTATACCATGCTCTTCACAAAATGCATTAAACTCACCAAAAGTGAATTGAACACTTTGAATCTATCTAGAGCTTGAGCTTTCTCCCTAAGAAAAGTAACCCATGTCATTATGGAGTAATGATCAATCAAAAGAATAAAATACCTATCACCATTGAGTTTTCCTATTCTTGTGGGACCATAGAGGTCTGTATGAATCAATTCTAGCATTCCAATAGATGAGTGTTCTTTTCCTTTAAAAATGCATCTTGTTTGTTTTCCCAACTGAAAAATTCTGCAAACAAAATTAGCAAGCTTTGTGATTCTAGGCAGATACCTAACAACTTCTCTTGAAATGATCCTAATCAAATTATCAAAGTTTACATGTACCATCCTCTAGTTCCATAGCCAATTTCATTAACTTGAGAAACAAAGCACTAACCATCACCACTCTTATGTTGATAGATGTTTCCATAAGTTCTTCTTCCTACAACTACCACATTTCCAGACCCTTTTTTGATCTCACAGGTGTTATCCTGAAACACAAGCTTAAATCCTTTGCTACACATTTTTCCAACACTCAAAATATTATGCCTTAATCCCTTAACATAATATACATCATCAATACTATGTTTTCCATCAAGACTAATTGTTTGTTTTCCAACAATCTTAGCACCATAATCATCTCCAAACATAACTAATCCTCCATCATACTTTTCAAGTTTGGTGAACTTAATTTTGTCTCTGGTCATATAATTTGAACATCCACTGTCAATTACCCAATAGTTTACATCGTGTCTAGCATGAAAGGAAGTATCTAGAGTACCTTTCATCTCATCCTTCTTGTTATCCCGACTAGATTCCCTTGGACATATTCCATGGTTAGTAGACAATGATTTATTCTCCAAAGCTAGAAATAAGCATTCATCTTTATCATCCTCAAAATCAGACTCATCATCAAAAATTCTAGCATCTTCTCTAACATAATATAATTTCTTAAACTTTATGTCCTTTTTGTCTTTATTATTATCTTTGTTCTTCGTGTGTGCAACTCTATTTGGACATCTTGAAGCATAGTGACCATTATTTCCACAACTGAAACATTTAAAGGTAACATACCTTTGTACTTACTAGTACCTTTCTTCAATTTCCTTGTAAATTTTGCTTCCAACTCTTTTGAACCATCACTATCTGAATCATCTTCTATCTTAGTTGCTTTGAAGGTTGTTTCAACTTTCTCCTTTTCTCTTTCAAACTTCCTCATCTCAAATGCAGTCAAGGTGCCAAATAGTTGTTATTTAGGAAATGTCTTTCGATCATATGATTCTTCAATAGTAGAGACCTTGTCACTGTAATTCTTCAGTAGAGTCATCAAGATCTTCTCTATTACATCTTCATCTTCCATGGTACCACCTTGATTTTTCATTTCATTTTCTGTAATTTCAACTCTCTGATAGTAGCTTGCAATGTCTTCACCTTATTACATTCTTAGGCTCTCAAATTTTCTCTTTGCTATTAGCTTCCTTAATAATTCGACTCTATCGTTTCCTTCATAGATATCTTTCAATTGTTCCCATACTTCATAAGCAGTGCCTAATGAAATAAATTTTGTCCATTTGGTTTTAGATAAAGCACTGAAGATAGAATACTTTGCGTTTTCATTCTCCTCATAGGCAGAAATTTCATCTACATAAGAAGGACCACTAGATGATTCAACATATTTTATCTCAACAACTTTCCAAGTCTTGAAACCAAGAGAGATTGGGTAACCTCTCATATGCACTTTCTAGTCACTGTAGTCAACTTCATCAAATATAGGGATTTGCAACTTGTGCACCATCTGATCTACCTTAAGTGGTTAAGCTCTTCTTTGAGGAACCAAATCTATAATACCAATTGTTGAAATGCACAGGACAACTAAGAGGGGGAGTGAATCAATTGTACCAAATTACTCTTACTTTTGACCTTAATCAATTCCACTTTAACTTTAATCTATTATTAAGTATAAACATGAAATGAAAATAACATAAAGAAAACACCAAAGACACCAGATTTACATGGAAAACCTAATGAGGAAAAAACCACGATGAGGATTAACTCACAATATAATAGTAATGCAAAAATTGGATACAAAGGCTCACTGCCAGAGGGCTCACTACCCAGAAAGGACTCACTATCTAGATACAAAGGCTCACTGCCTATAGATAGAACTCACTATCCAAAAGGATGCTCACTGCCTACAAAAAAAGTAAGATAGTAGAATATCCACCACAATAGGTTCCACACATTCGTAGCGTGATCAAAGGATTGGAGACCCCATCAGCTCACCGCTTTCAGGAATCTAACACATCAAAGTATTGCTGCCTTGATTCACTTTAATACACTCTAATTTTTGCACTTTTTCACACACTTCACACTTCATGCTATCAATTCGCAATATCTTGACTTGTATTTATATCATCTTAAATCTTGAAAACTTTCTCCAAGGTCGACTACACATCCTTTATTTTATAAATTCAAATTAGGTCGGAGACTCAACATTCCCGCAGTGGATAAGAATGAGAGTGGACCAATTACATACTTAATTAGGACCCCAAAAAAATCTTAGATCAATCACACACTTCCTTAATCGATGCTTATTCTCCATGTAATGTGTAAACACTAGGTCATCCAAACCTAATGAAAAAACCAATGAACTTTGAAGTATGCACATCCACAACAAGATGATGACACATGGATCACACAACACACTTCAACAAACTCTGGAACACCTCTTAGAAACCTTCAAATACATCTGCAACAACTACAACAATATTTATACATAGAACATTCTTCAACAATCCAACCAGATCGTGCAGACACACACAATAGCTCTGGAACAAGCCTTCTGGAGCACCAAACCACAAACACGCTTGCCAAAACATAGATAACATCAATATTAACCTTCTTCTAGATTCAAAAGATCTAAGACAAACCACTAGAAGACTATGGAGCAGAGAAATCTCTCCCAATCCATAGACAAATAGTTCTGCCAAACCAGTTCACACATCTTTCACTCTCCATCAACCCAGAAGCTAAAACTCAGGATATATTATCCATTGAAGCCCATAAATACTATAGATCCACATAGTCATATCATCAATACAAAGGAAATATAGAGCACATTCCGAGAGTACACTCAGAACACACACACAACACTATCTTCATTTTTTATTAATTTTCTCAAAAGCACTTGACATCAGCACATATGCAACACCATAAATATAGCTTCGTGTACTCTCAACACTTCTATAGTATCTCAACTATACATGTAACACCTGCAATCACTCTGAATTGTGTTGATATCAATGACAACATTAATGAAAACACCACCAAACACATTCATACTTACAACAAGTCAAACTTTTACTCTTTTTTTGTAGCTACAACAAAGACAATTTTGATAAGCCTATAGATGGACCAATAAAAAATTCCATCTCTCATATAGTAGCTCAAGCTCATTTAATCTAGATATCTGGTAGTCTTTATCATTAATGAATTGTTGCATGGAGAATCTCAAGGATGGTAACTCAGCCTCGATATGAAGGAGGGCTTCCAAACCAAAGATGAGGGAATATGGTGTAGCACTAGTAGGATTATGAATACTTGTATGGTAAGCCCATAAGGTTATATTTAGTTATACATGCCAGTCATGACCAATGCTATTGATAGTCTTCTTTAGGATTTTGACTAGTTTTATTAGATGACTCCGCTTAACAATTACCCTAGGGATAATATAGAGTGGAAAAGTGATGTTGAATATGATATTTATCACATAGTTCCCAAGCATCCTAGTTTTGAAAGGTCGCTCACTATTCTTGACAAGGGAAAGGGGAACACCATACCAATATATGATATTGTTTAGGATAAATTTCACAATTTTCTTACCGGTGATGTATGCCATAGGAATAGCTTCAATACATTTCATAAAATATTCAATTGTAGTAATCATGAATTTATGGCCATTGGTGGAGGTAGGGTGAATATTTCCCACAAGGTCAAGTCCCCATTGAGAGAAAGGCCATGGTGATGTAATTGGGTGCAGTCCCTATGTTGGTGTGAGAATGAGATCTCCATGAATATGACACTATCGATATTTCTTATCAAAGTGGTATGCATGATGCCCATACTCGACCAATAGTATCCCATCCTCATTAGATTATTAGCTAAGTTAGGACCACTAGAATGAACTCTTCATATACCATCATGTATCTCTAGAGCCGTTTGCACTTCTTTTGTGTCAAGACACCTAAGAAGGGTACTATCTAAACTATGGTGGTATAAGGTATCAACGATGATAACATATTTAGAGGCTTGTCAGGTAAAGGTTTTTCATTGATTATTTGGCAAGTCAAGAGGAAGGATATGGTCATGCTAGTAATTATATATGTCTTTGTACCAAGGCAAATAAGGACCAAAAATTTCACACACAAGCTCAGATTCAGGGACATCAAAGGCGGGGATCAAAATTTGTTTCACCTAGAACTCACATTGATGCACATTATTAGGTATATCAAGGAGAGATATTATGGTAGTCATTGTGTTGGTTGCTTTGTTCTGGACCCATGGAATCTATTCAAATATGAAAACATCAAAGTGCTCTTTAAAGATATCAACCATGTTTTTGTATGTCACAAGTTTTTCTCCTTTCATTTCATACTCATCATTGACCTGTCAGATAGCCAAATGTGGATCACCGTAGAAATGCAGGTTCTTGATTTTCCATTTTATAGCCTCCCTAAGTCTTGTCAACAAAGCCTCATATTCTGTACTATTATTGGTGCATGGGAATTATATTCAATAAGACTTGAGGATTGTATCCTCCTATGATGTGATAAAGAGAACTCCTGCCCCCAAACCATGGTGGGTGTAGGATCCATAAAAATACAATTTCTATGTTTTAGATTTCTCTAATGTGAAAATTACTTCATCTAGATATTCTAATACAAGAGGTTGAAATGTCAAAGTAGGAGCATAGACTAGCTAATCTTCTATTACCTATCCCTTTAATGCTTTCCTTTCTACATAATCGATATCAAACTCATTGAGGAGCATTACCCATTTTTCTAGTCTACTTGTGAGAGTTTCCTTACTAAGCAGGTACTTAAGAGGATCTATCTTTTCTGTCAACTTGGTTTGAAGATTAAACATGTAGTGTTGAATATTTTGTGTTGCAAAGACAATAGCAAGACATGCATGATCAATATAAGTGAAATTGAGTTCGTACCCCACAAGTGCACGATTGATGTACTATCTCTTTTCTATTTTCATCATTTTTTGCTAAGAGAGCTCCTAGTGTTGATGACATAGCTAATATATATAGGATGAGTGGTTTTTGGTAGATAGGAAACATCAAGACTGGTGGTGATAATAAGTAATCCTTCATTTGTTAGAAATACTATTGAAACTGACTGGTTTATTTGAATGGAACGTCCTTATGAGAAAGCTACTAAAAAGGATGGCATTTATCTGCTAGATGTGCGATGAACCTGCAGATAGACTGTAATTTACCTTGTAGACTTCTTATTTGTGTCAGGTTGGATGGTGGTGGCATATCAATGATGGATTTCACCTTTGTAGGATCAAACTCAATACCTTTTTGAGAAATAATATATCCAAGGAGCTTCCTAGAAGTTACTCTAAAGACAAAATTTTCATATTTAATCAGACTATGTATTGTTCCAACTTGGTGAAAATATTATCAAGTATATCTAGATGATTTTCCCTTATGAGATATTTTGTTAATTATTCATCCACATAGTCTTCCATAAGTGTGTGCATCATATCATAGAATATTGTAGTCATCACCCTCTAATAAAGTGCTCCTACATTCTTCAAGCCAATGAGCATTATGTTCCAGCAGTAGGTACCCCATGAACAAGTGAAAGTTGTTTTGTGTTAATCTTTAGGATCACTTTTATTCTAATTATAATTAGTGAATTCATCCATTAGTGACAACGTCTTATGCCCACCTGTAATATCTACTATCATTTCAATGTTAGGAAGAGGGAAATCATCTTTAGGACAAGTTTTGTTCAAGTCCTTGAAGTCTATACAAATTCTAATTCCTCTTATTAGTTTGGTGTCTGACACCAGATTTGATATCCATTATGCATAATCTATTGGTTTGATAAAACCAACATCTAATCATTTCTTTAACTCAACCTTGACCAATAAGGCAATCTGTAGGTGTGTCTTCCTTGCATTTTTCTTGAAAGGTTTCAAATTTGGAAGAATAGGAAAATGATGAAGGACCAACTTAGGTTCTAGTCCAAGAATGTCAACATAAGACCATGTGAAGTTGATTTGTCACCCAGAGAAGAAATTGATGAAACTCAATCTTTCCTCCTTTGTCAGAGTTCAACTATAAAATGTATAATCTTGGGGTTGTCAACTATACTAATATTTATATCTTTTTATTTTTCTACCAAAAGTGGAGATTTATCTTGACTTATAGGGAGAATATCCAACTTTCCATCCTTGGGTGCCTCAAAGAGTTTTTTTCCCTTAGATACATCCTTTATTTTTTCTTTTTCTGTGCCTAGAGGGGCCTTTCGGTTTTCACCTAGAGACTTTTTCTTTTTCACTTTTTCAATTTTATGTCTAGAAAGTGGAGTAAACTCCCCAAATTAGGTAGTAGTGTTAAGGAATATAGTGAATCTAGATTTATGAATCCCCGAGGTATGCCCTCTCGAAGTCCCATAAACTCAATGATCCATTCATTTTTTCAAAAATGCCTAAGCTCGATGGACCTTGTTGATCCCAATCCATTAAATATGGACGGACTAGAGGCATGTTTTCATTAGTGTTAGAAAAGCTTAGGGATGAAGTAAATAAGGTACAAATAGAGGAATCATTAGGGTCCCAAAATGTTTCTATCTAGTCTTGACCATTGGTCTGTTGATTCCTAGGAGAATTAGTATCAGTACTATGCTTAGATGTCTCAACAACTTCAGAAATGTTAGCATCTTTATTTGAATGTAACTTAGTACAAGGAGTGTTCATTTTTAGCTTTTTGTACCCAAGCCCTTTTTTTTTGTTGTTTGTTAAACAATATAGGCTCTATCATTTCTTGATTTTGTTCTCCCAAACCAATGTGACTATCATAGCCTTTCTACTTCATGATATCAAAACCTTTTCCATATTGTTCAACAAGTAATTGAGCATGCATTTAATCCTCTTCATCTTTGTATATCCAAGTAGAGATGCCTTCATCTATGGATTCCTTTCCTAATTTTCTCCACTTAGTGAAGGTAATAGGAGGGTGATATGAAATGGAAACTTTAGGATCTCTTTAGATATGATGTGTCTTACCATAATATTTCGGTGAAGTTGGAAGCTTACCAACACAAAATATTTATTTAATGTTATACTCACCACATTCATCATCGTACTTGGACCTTAATTTCAGGAATTGATATAGGTGAATATGAAGATGTGGATAATTATGTGGGGTCAATGGAATGGGATGAGGTGTACGGAAAAGCTTCCCCATTAATGGGTACTCGGTGTGCAGGAGTCCCTTTTAGATTATTGCAATACTGGAAAGGATCAAGATCCATAGATATGGTAATCTCAGTTCCATTATAGGGGAACTTCAAGTACTAATGGTAGGTGGAAGGAATGGCCCTCATGGTGTGAATCCATGGGTGACTGAGGAGAAGGTTGTAAGGAAGCTCCAAGTTCAAAACTTGGAATACTGCATCTTGAATAGTAGGACCAACTTTGATAGGAGGAATGATAATGCCCTTTGAAGAGCATTTTGCATCATCATATGCTCTTATAATGATCCTTTTTGATACATCTATACATGCTTCAAAGAATCATAGAGTAATAATCAATTTTAGTGTACTGATGTTAAGGCCTACTCTACCATCTATCTAAACTCATCTTCTTCTTTTCTATTGATATATACCTCAAGATGTAGGGGTTCATTGTGATGTGGCTTCTATGAATTAAAATTTTGTTATGTGAAAGTGGTGTGGTTTGTAGTAGCTAGGAACCCTACCATGATCCAAAATTAATTAACATTTAGTTCTGTGGGAACTAAAGAATCCTATAAAGCTTTGTGCTCAGGGGATGTATGTAATAGTTCAAGGATGGATATCTAAGGAGGGGTTTTCCCTAGATGATTCAAAAGGTTGTATTGAGTTGCCAGTTGAGATCTTGGAGTGGCCCCTTACAGAGTCACTTTAGATCAATGGGTGGTAATCGGACACTCAAGATTCTTGTTATTAATGGTAATGGTGGATACATTGTTATCAGTTGGTTGTATGCGGTTCATTGTGTATTCATAGGCAACACATGTTTAATTGGATTGGTCCTTAGTGTTCCCTGAACTAGAGGCTTTCACTAGTCCATGTTTTTGTAAAGGATATTTAAAAATGGTATGATAAGAATTTGAAGATCCTTGTGGATTGTTGATTGATATGTCTCCTTACTCTGTAAGGTCTTGGATAACATTCTTAAGTTAAAAGTATGAGGAGGTTTTATGTCCTTTCATCTTGTGATACTCATAAAAGTTATTGTCATTCCACCAAGATGGTTTGAAGGGTCCTAGTTCATATATTCTTATCTCTGAGTATTGAATGACATTTTGTTGCAACAATTTCTTTAAAATTAATTCAATAGATTCCCCAAAGGGCATGCATTTTTCTATTTGTTGGTTAGTTCTAGTAGTACCATGTTGTGCAATGTTTTGAACCGTGTTTGTTGTTTGTTCATGATTTAGTAGTGGGTTATTGTTGTTTGATGTTGAAGGTTCTTTAAGACTAATGGTGGGGTATCCCTTGTGTATTACTTTATCATCTACCACCCCATAATTTTTCACATTCTTGTTTCATGACCAAAATTTGTTTGTATTATTTGTTTTGTTCAGATAATTATTATTTTCTTTAAAGATTTTTACCAACCATTTTATGATGAGGGATTTCACAATTGATAGAATTTTCTCAATGACATCCTCAAATGTGTTTGAGCAATGAATTTGTAGATGAAACATCACATCTTTATTGAGATTTTCCATAAAAATTTGTAACAATTGTTTCTTTGGTATATGACATGGACATTTGCTAGCAAGACTTCTCCACCTTTGTAAAAAGGAAGCAAATGTTTCTCCTTCCTTTTTCTTAGTTCTATATAAATTGATTATGTTTACATCATTTTTGAAGTTGTAAGAGAAATATGCTACAAATTTATCCACTAATTCACTTTAGGTCCTGATACATTTGATAGCTCATCAATTATTGATTTAATTTTGAAGGCAACAAATACTAAAATGAACTAAATGGGAATTAGCAACAATTGAGAGAAACAAGCATGTGACCATGAAAGTAAAACACACATATATGCTGGAGAAACCTATTTATGGGTGAAAACTCTAGCAATTGTGAGAAATTTCTCACTTGAATATTATCTAATGGAAATAAATGATCTACTCCTATTGAGCTTGACGAACTGAGACATTTCTAGTATTAGCTCCAATGACCCTTAAGAACTCTCACAAATGACTACCTTAAATCTACTCCTATGGAAATAAATGTTCTATACCTATTGAGCTTGATGAACTAACACATTTCTAGTATTAGCTCCAACGACCATTAAAAGCTCTCACAATTGACTACCCTGCTACTTGCCCTTGCAATAGTCACAGTTTTGAAACTAAGAAACATGCTTAGAATGCTATCTAATTTTCTTTACATTCCATTTGAATGATATTATTCTATCCACTAAACATGCAATGTATGTTTCTAGGTTATTAACAAAATCAACTATATGTTTATATAGTTTATTGTAATGGAGAAGATGTAGGTGTAATACTGTGAGCAATGTGTCCAAGTATGGAGGTTATTCCTGAGCATTTGGACACAAAAGGATGTGATGAAACTATAGAACATATGCCAACACAAAAAATGAGGGATATGCAATCAACAAATGAAACTCTTGAAAAGCTAGATGAAGGATATGGGCAATATGGGTGAGTAAGCCACTTTATATGTGCGATATTTTCTTAACATATATATATATATATATATATATATATATATATATATATATATATATATGGATCCTTTGAAGTTTAGTCTATACTTTTGATTTTGATATTGTGAAATTTTTAAACAAATAACAATAGACAAGACAATGTGGGGTTGAGAAAAGTAAGCCTGCTTTGCTGGACGTATTGCATTATAATGTAATTACATTATAATATAGTTAAATTTAACATACATGTTGAATGATAAGAAACTCTAAGCTATATTTGTTGGTTGGATAAACAATCAATAATTTTATTTTTTATCCCTTCATCTGCATCGGCCACGTTTTATATGTTTCTATTTGGATGATTGATTTTATGCATACTAATTTTTGTTTGATTGAATTAATGATTTTGGAGTTTACTACAAAGCATGTTGTTGGCAAAAGCACATGTAACTACAAGTCTACACAAGTGATTGTTTCTTATCTAATATGGTATCCTCTTTAATATAATTTTAACTATATTTTATAAGAACATGATACATGTTTGATTCAGGTTTAGCTATTGTTTTCTTCAGTCATTATTTCAATAAAAATGTCCTGAAGAAAAGAAAACATTGTTTCTTTTTTTGAATTCAAATAACAAGGTCCGTAATTTTGAAAATTCATCTAAATTTCTTCCAAAAAAATGATTATTCCAACTTTGTTCATTCTTTTTTCTGTTTGACTATGAAGAATTATTTTTGATAGATTGCAACACATTTTATATTATTGGGTAGCCAAAAAATAATCTTCTAACAAAAAATTGGAGTTTAACCCTACAAATCTATATGTAACCATTAGCACACAAATTTTATATAATGGGTTGTTTTGAGTTTTATGATGATTGTACTTTTGGGGGAAGGTTGATTGGTATATTTAGCTTTCAAGCTAACTACTTAGCTTGGTTAGGCTCAAAAAATTCACGACAAAAAAAATTGAATAGTATAATATATAGTAAACAAAAAAAATCCTCTTTGGGCTTCCAAAAAAGTTTGCCATACTCCAAATTGGTGTCTTCATTTGCCATGATCAGAAAAACTAATATATTATTATTTGGGTGAAGCTCTATATTGATCAACTTATTCTATGTCTGAGTTATTTTTTATTTTATGTACCCTATTTTTCCTTCAATGGATGTATAAGTTCTTTCCTTATGAATCATAGTAATGATTATTTTGTTCACCTTGTGTCTGCAGATTAGAGTCTTTGTTCTAATGAGCAATGCTCCCTTCATTCTTACTTTGGACTATGACATGTATGCCAACAACTATGATAGGTTCATTGGAGATTTTTACAGATAAATTTTGTCTAGTCACATATGGAATTCATCATACAAAATTAGAGAAAAACATGTGTTACAACTATTACTTTCTATTAGATCCATCTTTCTTACCTGTATTATGTTTTCAACATTGGTCTCATCCTGTGTTTGTAATTGCTATTCATTATATTCACTTTCAATCAGGTTCACCTTTCACATGCCTTTTTTGGGGCACATGTTTATTTAATATATGTGAACTATTTAAACATCAATTGCAATTCTGGAAAAATGGCATATTTGTGCCCTTCTCCTAAGTCCACTCTTATGCCTATTTTTTCTTTTTTCTTTTAACTTAATTCTTTGTTCAATGCTTATTTACTACTTGTTTAATGATTTTTCATTGTTTCATGCTCATTCCATTTCCATTACTTAAGAAACAAATAAGTGCAGGCTCATTTAAATACTATGATTCATATTGGAGGGCTAGTGACTTGGAAGTTTGGGGTTTTCCTTCAACTGCAACAAATCAAGTATGATTGTAACAAATATGGCACTATTCTACAACCTTTGTTTCAAAAATCCTATTTTGAAGTGAAAGTAGGCTCTTGATTGTTGTTTGATGTTGAATTTCCTTTAAGACTAATGGTGGGGTATCCCTTGTTTATTACTTTATCATCTACCACCCCATCATTTGTCACATTCTTATTTCATGACCAAAACTTGTTTGTATCATTTATTTTGTTCGGATAATTATTATTTTCTTTAAATATTTCTATCAACCATTTTTAAATGAGGGATTTCACAATTGAGAGAATTTTATCAATGACCTCCTTGATTGTGTTCAAGCAATGAATTTGTAGATGAAATATCACATCTTTATTGAGATTTTTCATAAAAAATTGTACTAGTTGCTTCTCTAGTATATGACATGGAAATTTTCTAAAAAGACTTCTCCACTTCTGTAAAAATGAAGCAAATATTTCTCCTTCCTTTTGCTTAGTTTTATATAAGTTGATTATATTTATGTCATTTTCAAAGTTATAAGAGAAATATGCTACAAATTTATCCACCAATTCACTCTAGGTCCTGATGCATTTGACAACTCATCAATTATTGATTTAATTTAGAAGGCAACAAATATTGAAATGAACTAAACAAGAATTAGAAAGAACTGAGAGAAACAAGTGTGTGACCATGAAAGTAAAACACGAATATACCTTGGAGAAACCTATTTAGGGGTGAAAACTTCAGCAATTGTGAGAAACTTCTCACTTAAATATACTCCAATGGAAATAAATGTTCTATGCCTATTGAGTTTGATGAAATGAGAGATTTCTAGTATTATATCCAATGACCCTTAAGACCTCTCACAATTGACTACACTTAAATATACTCCATGGAAATAAATTTTCTATGCCTATTGAGCTTGATGAACTGACACATTTCTAGTATTAGCTCCAATGACCCTTAAAAATTCTCACAATTGATTTCCCTACAACTTATCCTTGCAATAGTCACAATTTTGAAACTAAGAAACATGATTAGAATGCTATCTAAGTTTCTTTGCATGCCCTTTGAATGATATTATTTTGTGCACTAAACATGCAATGTATGTTTTTAGGTTATTAGCAAAATCAACTATATGCTTATATAGTTTATTGTATTGGAGAATATGTAGGTACAAGACTATGAGAAATGTGTCCAAGTATGGAGGTTCTTCCTAAGCATTTGGCCATAAAATGATGTGATGAACCTATAGAACATATGCCAACTTCACAAATGAGGGATACATAATCATCAAATGAAACTCTTGAAAAGCTAGTGTTGATGGCCAAATTGACACAAGAACATGCAAGCAATATGTAATAACCTTACTTCTCCTGAAAAGACAAATAATTGTTAAATCAATATCAATTATCTTCCAAGGTCCTAGATGTTGGATCACAACGCTACTATTTTGCTGAGCGGTCAATGCGGTTGTAATGTTCAAGGGGCCTGCTGGTAAACAAATACAAACTGGACAGTACAAAATAACTTAACGTTGGGGGTTTAAATAAATAGAAAAAGATCAATCAAGGCTTTGAAATAGTAAAACATGAACAAAAATTTATTTAATTCAGACATGCAATTCTAACAATGAGCATCTTCCTAATTAACCAAACTGTAGAACAATATAATTTATGAAATGATCCATACCATTGCATCCATTCATAGTGCAAATTTAGATCACACAACCATTCATCATCATTTTTTTTACTTTTCAAGAATAAACATCACAAGCTCATTACCAGAATTAATAGATTGACAAATACTAAGAAACAACATTCACAAAGAATGCAATAAAATGGTTTCAATTTGGAGTCTTTTATTGATTTTCATCAAATAAGAAACATTTATGTGTAGAAATCACTAGAATATGAAAAACCATTATTTATCAACACCATCGTTGAGCTAAAAGAACTTCTTAAAACAAACTAATTCTATAAAAAAAAAAGTAAAGAGTGTCTGAGTGTATCTTGCATGAAAACTCTAAAAATAACTGTAAAAGCTCAAATTCTAATATTCAGGTAGCTAATCAAACTTCAATTAGCCAAACTTTAAAATGAGGAGAGAATCCTATAATATAGACAAAAAAATACATTAATCTGTCCCATCAAAAATCAAGATCCATAAATCTTGGGTCCAGATCCACAATTATAGGGATGTCTAGTTAACACCAAGTGTTTATCTCTGTTGAAAACTATAAGTGCTGAAAAGGGAAACCACAAGATTCCTCCATCAAAAATCAACTGCAATTTTTGATTCTGTCCTTTGCTAACCACTATGAGTTATCTCTGACTTATCAAAAACTGATATGAAGTTGCCCATCTGCTCAAAAATTATCACGACAATGTTGCTACTAAAAAAAAGGTTGCTGAAATAAATTTTGTATTTGTCACCCTCATGATGGTATTCATCATAATTCTGAAAAATATATTTTAACACATCATCATCAGGTCCATCAACCTAGTCAGCCTTGAACTTTGACTCTTCAAACCTTTTTTCCATTGCAGCAATTGCTTCCCTCAACTGGCCAATGTTTGTGATTGCCCACTTCATGTCACATCTAATATTTTTTCAATCTGCCCATTAGAGTCAATTTAGCAATGTATCCTTCCTCCATTAATTTATCAATTCTCTCCTCCCATTCATCTTTTATTTCCCCCAAGGATTTGAGTCTTTGATCAGGAGGTAGAGTCGTGTCCATGAGCTTTGCAACAATGTTTTCAAATATAACTGCATTTTCCCATATCTCATGAATACCTTTAAGCATATCTATCCTTTCTTCAATGAGATTATGTGTTTTGAAAACATATACATTAATAGACTTATAAATATATTTGGGACTCTTATCACCCAAAATCTATGATTTGATCAACTCTTCTTCAGAAATTTTCTTAATTACTTTGAGTTTTCCCAAATAATGTTTGAGCTTCTCCTCTTCTTCCCACCATTTCCTTATAGATTCTTCTATTATTTTAACCAAAGACAAACCTGCATGATAATGTTTGAAACCTTCATCTAAATTTTTATCTATATAAGACTTGAAAACATTAAACCAATTATCAAACTAGGTAGCCTTTTTATCCATTTCAGTTGAATCTTCTATTTCTTTCTTGCTCATTAAAACATGAGCTTCTAAACTTGCTGAGGGCTTTGATGTAGAGGTAGTTAACTCTTACAAATTCTTCACCTGTGCCAACTAGGCTTTAAGTTCATGTTTTTCTTTCTTATCTTTTTTAATCTAGACTTAGTGGTGGTGGTGACAATATCAATCAAATTCATTTGTTGATTCCTGGTATGCTTCCCCATATTGATAGTGCTTATTTGATAATCTTCATCTTGCAATTCCCTATCGTCTTTATCATCTATTGAATTTTTAGAGTGGACAACACAGGATTTCTTCTTAGGCTTTACCTTCTCAATTTCCTTTATCATATCATCCGAAACTACAAGTTGGGGCTGAACTTGTTGTCTCTTTTCCAAATTCAACTTGAGCCAAGCAGGAGCAGCTGGCTAAGAAGTTACCTATTGAACAATAGGGGGTGTTGAAGGATAAAATGTAGAAGTAGTTGCTACAATAATCTATTGGAAAGAAGCCTTTTGTTGGTCCTCTTGTTCTTTTTGTAACCTTTCTTGTTCCATCCTTTCATTTTGGACCTTGATTTCTTCTAATTTTCTTATCTCTTCTTCTCTCTCAACAACCTCTTCTTTGTCTCTCAATATCTATAATTCCAATTCCTTTGCTTTCAGTTCCTCCATAGCAACCTTTTCTCTTTTAGCCTTCTTCAGTTCCTCAGTTGCTTCTCTTTCTCTAGTCATTTCTTCATCCTTTCTTTCCCATTCTTCCTCAGCAACTAACTCTTCTTGAGCCTATTTTTCAGCCGCTTCCTTTTCCTAGGCTAGCTCTTCCATCTTATTTTGTTGTTCTTCTTCTTCCTAAGATAATTGCTTAGCAACTAACCTCTGGGAACTTTCTAAAAATTTCCCCTCCTTCTTTTCAGTTAAAACCTCATTCAAGTCTACTTGTTCACTATATAGGCTTCCAGTTTTAAACCCAATTCCTTCCTTCACCTGGGTCTTCCTCCACCTTCCTTAAATACTCCTCCCATTCAATTTTTTCTCCTTCTTTCGATGGAGTTCTTTCGGAGCCTGATGAGATGGGTGATTCTATTACATAAATTATTGGAGCCCTCTCCTTCTCAACAATTGTTCCCGATGTTGATGGTGCAATAACGAGGGTCTCTTCAATAGTTTGTTGTCCTAGGTATACCACAACCAAAGGCATGAAACTGAAGCTTGAAACAACTCCAAAAACTTATGCCTCATAAGTTAGTTTTTCCTTTTCAAGGAATCATCAATTTTCTACAATGAAATATCTTCTTCTACTGAGGTGGGTTCTTCTATGGCTGCTTTTTTTGTTGCAACACTTTTATTTAATCTTTTGTATTGTTGTTTTATTTCTATGGAGGAAACAGGTTCACTATTGGAACCTCTTTTCTTGGAAGCTTGCACTCTTGGTTGCTTGAGGCAGAGGTTAAGGCACCTCTTTCTTCTCTCCACAATTACTTGTGTCCTTGGCTGAATCTTAGTTGCCTCCTTTGTCATCCAATCGATGGGATTCAAGTCCTTTTTAGCTACTTGGTCCATTTCATAACGAGGATCCAAAGTAATCCAATCATTAGTGATATTCTTTATAATTTCTGCAATAACTTCAAATTCCTTCATCTGGGGAATTGTTAACCTTTCATACCCCCTTTTCCTTACCTCAAAATCATCTTGCAAATCAGCCCAAAAATCTTCCAGCAGTGGCATGTGAAGAGGAAATTGTGAAGCATAAAGACCATACATCTTCTTCAGATCAAAGTGTTCCCTAGAAGTATGATGTTTGAAGTTCAAGGCCTGAAATTATTTTGTTGCTATCTTGGCCACTATGGAAGAATTACAAGAATAAAATCCCAATTCCATGGAGTAAGAATGGAAAATAGCTTTGTGATGTGCAAAAAAGATTGCATTTACTTTAGCTACTTGATTGGTAAACTCCATCAAGATCCACCAGTCATTGCAACACCTTGGAAATTTAAATGGGTGATCCTCAAACCTAAACAATTTGATATAGATAGACTTGGGGGATTGGATAAGCCAATAACCCCAAGGTTTAATGAATTCCATTGCCTCTCAAGATAATCTAAAACCAACATCACTTGTTAGTTGGTTAATAACCACATACAAAAATGCATCATTAACCCTTTTAAAATGATGCTCTACTTCTTTAAGCTCTAATTGGTCATAATATTCCCATACTTTCTTTTGATTTGGGCCACTATCCATAGACCCTTTAGTATTCAGCTCTGGGGATTGACCCATCCTTGCAGCACAATAAATGACATATGAAATCATATAAAATGTCTTGGTTTCATATACCTTCAACAAATGATCATGAATGTTATTTAAATAACTTGTGCCCAATCCAAATACTATTTTCCATCAAGAATAAGTTAAATAAAAGGAAACATCCAATATTCAAAGCTACTAGAATCCTTCTTCCCAAACACTCGTGACAACAATGTGATTATGTCACTAACCTCACATGTGAAATCATGCCTCTTAAACTTAGGGGGCATCTTCTTCATTGAATTCTTATGTGTTTTTAACCACCTCTTATTCATTAGTGCTTTATTCCCCTCCTCATCTTGTGTCTAGCGTGCAAATGCTTCATCTTCAGACATGATTTTGGGGTTATGATGAGGAGGTGGATCAAAGACTAGCCTAATCATTGCAGGAGTTAAGTCAATAATTACATTTCCTTGTGCATCAATACACTATCTTTGAGTTAGGTTGTAAGTTTGTGTAATAGTTAGAATAAACTCAAGGCATTGTACAAAGATGGGGAATGAGGCTACATGTGCTAATCCAAAGTTAGAAATCATTTTAGCTCTTGGGGTAGCCTCTGGTGAGAAAGTATCTTTCCAAAACTAATCCAAGTGTCCAACAAATGTATCTATGATATTCATTACTTGAGAGCCAAACTTGATGGTACTGGATTTCCTTGAAACTTATTCCTTTGAAGATGACATTTTTTAGTTATCCTGCAACACTGACAATTATTAGACAAAGAAAATATATGCGAAGAATAATCATAAGCATTCATATCATATCATCATTCATTCAAGATAAACTTCCATTTAATCAAGTTAGTTCAACAACATCTTCAAGTCTCGAGTTCAAGATGGAACCAAGACCTTGACCATTCAATCACAACAATGAAATCTTTTAGAAGTCAAGATCAGGTTGTGACTCGATACCTACACTTTGGAATAATGGTAGACATGATAACTTTTTGTGACCCGGTCCCGTAGTATATTCAGAAATCAAGATCGGGTATTGAATTGACAATGGAACTTGAAAGACTCACCTTGGAAAATATCTTATTTGAGTTTTGATCCTGACAACCTATCGGGAGTCAAAATTAGACCAAAAGTTTGAACCATACCCAAATGAAAGCATATGTTGAATTAACCCTCCAAGTTCTGATCCCAACATGATATCAGGAATCGAGCTCGGGAAGCGATGTCAAACCAAGCTAGCTGAAAATGGAGATGATTAGGTAGCGTTTCAAGTCTCCACCCTGTTGTAATGTTGGAGATAGGGATCAGGTTCTTGTCTTGTTCCTGACCTTATATTTGTGAACAAATGGATAGATCAACAACGAGTTCCAATCCCGATGAAGAATCGGGGGTCAGAATCACGTCATTGATAGGTCAATATACTTGTCGAAATTTAAAAAGGTTTGGTGTCAGTCCGATGTCCAATCCCGAAAACCTATCAAGGATTGGAATTGAGACATGGAGTAATTCATGTGTGAAAAAAATTTGAATACTTTATGGAAATGACCCGAAACCCGATTCTGATGGAATATCGAGAATTGGAATCAGACAAGTAAATGGAAAAACTCAAATAATGGTAAAATATCAAGTGTAGTTTCTACTCTCGATTCTAAAATGCATGCAAGAATTGAGGTTTGTACAACAACAATGAACGAAGGGAAAAACATATGTAACAGTATCCTGAAATCATGCCTTCATTATCAAGTTATTTGTGGGACCAATATTCTTGATTAAAAAAGTAGTGAAACTTCAAATTCAAACAAACTGAAATGTGTTTCAACTCAGTGGTATGACCAAAACCCTTGAAAACTAGGGCATGATGGGAAATAAAATCCCATGAATGAAAACAAACCCAAAAACACAAACAAGTGGAAAAAAGAACCAAACACACCCAAAACAAGATGCAAAAGCAATCAAAACAAGGGTACAATGGGAAACAAAAAAAGGAAGAAAACAAACAAGCGAAGAAGAACTAGAAAGAGAAGGAAAACATGAAACAAGGGCAAAGAAAACCCAACAAAATGGAGAACAAAAGAAAATACAAAGAAAAACACCCCTACCTCCAAACACAACCAATAATTCTGGTAGCACAACAAAAATTGAAGTGCCTCCTCAAAACCCTAGCTCACAGCGCTACTCTCGTGTTCTTCATCAAATTGGCTCAAGGTAGAATGACCAAAAATTGGAGAGCGATAGAATAAAAACCTTGTTCGTGTGTGCAAATGGTTAGACATTAAATGTAGGTGGTTGGGCCTTGAGATCGGGGCCTATTTCATTAATGCGGGGCTGTGAGAAGGAAGACAAGTGAGGGTCAGGGTCGAGACTTGGAACAAGACCAAAACTTCAAAAGGTGCAAAGTTCAGTGGATGATCAGATGTCTGAAACCCAAAAAACAAACAAGCCAAAATGAGGCTCAGGGTCGGGACATGGGATGAAACCAAAACTTTGAAAATTTCCAATGTCAAGCACAGTCCAAAATCTGAAAGTCAAAAAGCAAACAAAAACTCAGAAATCAAGATTGGGTTAGAAACATGGACAAAAGAAAATTTTAAGTTCTCTATCTAGGTTTCAATTTGACACCCAATTCCGACATAGGAAAAAAATGTAAGGGAAGAAAATAGAGGTTGGGATTGGGTCTGTGCCAAAGACTTAAACCTTAAAGGGTGTAAGGAAATGGCTTCGATTTGATACGCGACACCAAAAAATGAAAAAGACAAGGCAAGGGACAAGGATCAAAATTGGAACATGGACAAAGGCTTTTACTTTGCAAAGTAAAAGTGTCAACGTTGACCCAATACTCGAACTTGAAAAACAAACAAAAAAAGGATGTAGGAGAAAAAGAAACAAATCCTAAGTCCCGAACAAGAACACCAAGGACAAAAGAAACAAAAAGGGGGAACCGTTTTGGTCAAAAAAAAATAGGGCGTTTATGCAAGGCATAACAACTAGATGAAGGATATGCGAAATATGGGTGAGTAAGCCACTTTATATGTGGAATTTTTTCTTAACATATATATGGATCCTTTGAAGTTTAATCTATACTTATGGTTTTTATATTTTACAAATTTTAAACAAATAACAATAGACGATATAATGTGAGGCTGAGAAAACTAAGGCTTCTCTATTGGAGGTGTTGAATTATAATGTAATTACATTATAATATAGTGAAATTTAACATACATGTTGAGTGATAAGCAACTCTAAGCTATATTTGTTAGTTAGGTAAACAATCAATAACTTTATTTGTTGGCCCTTCATCTTCATTGGCCGCGTTTTATATGTTTCTATTTGGATGATTGATTTTATGCATACTAATTTTTGTTTGAGTGAATTAATGATTTTGGAATTTACTGCAAAGCATGTTGTTGGAAAAAGCACATGTAACTACAAGTCTACACAAGTGATTGTTTCTTAGCTAATATGATAGCCTTTTTAATATACTTTTAACTATATTTAATATGAATGTGATACACATTTGATTTAGGTTTAACTAATGTTTTCTTCAATTATTATTTCAATAAAAATGTCCCGAAGAAAAGAAAACACTATTTCTTTTTTCCAATTTAAATAACAATATTCATAATTTAGAAAAGTCATCTAAATTTCTTCCAAAAAAATTATTATTCCAGCTTTGTTCATTGTTTTTACTGCTTGATTATGAGGCATTACTTCTGATAGATTGCAACACATTTTCTATTATAGGGCAACCAAAGATGCATCTTCTAACAACAAATTGGAGTGTAACCCTACAAATCTATCTGGAACCATTAGCACATAATTTTTTCATAAATTGGGTTGTTTTGAGTTTTATGTTGATTGTACTTTGGGTGAAGGTTGATTGGCATGTTTAGCTTTCAAGCTAACTACTTAGCTTGGTTAGGCTCAAAAACTTCACAACAATAAAATTTGAATACTATAATATATAGTAAACAAAAAAAAATCCTCTTTGGGCTTCCAAAAAAGGCTGTCATACTCCAAATTGGTGTCTCCATTGGCCGTGATCAGAAAAAATAATATATTATTATTTGGTTGAAGCTCTATATTGATCAACTTACTCTATGTCTGAGTTATTTTTTATTTTATGTACCTTGGTTTTCCTTCAATGGTTGTATAATCTCTTTCCTTATGAATCATAGTAATGATTATTTTGTTTACCTTGTGTCTATAGATTAGAATCTCTATTCTAATGAGAAATGATCCCTTCATTCTTACTTTGGACTATGACATGTATTAATTGTGATAGGTTCACTAAAGCTTTTTACCAACAAATTTCGTCTAGTCATATATGGCATTCATCATACAAAAGTAGCACAAAACATGTGTTACAAATATTAATTTTTATTGGATCCATCTTCCTTACCTCTATTATGTGTTTAACATTGGTCTCATCCTGTATCTATATTTGCTATTCCTTAAATTCACTTTCAACTAGGTTCACCTTTCATATGCATTTTTTGGGGCACATGTTTGTTTAATAGATGTAAATTATTCAAACATTAATTGCAATTTTGAAAAAATGGCGTATTTGTGCTCTTCTCCTAAGTCCACTCTTATGCCTTCTTTTCCTTTTTTGTTTTAACTTAATTCTTTGTTTAATGCTTATTTACTTCTTTGTTTAATACTTGTGCATTGTTTCACACTCATTCGATTTCCATTACTTTAGCAAAAAATAAGTGTAGGTTCATTTAAATACTATGATTCATATTGGAGGGCTAGTGAATTGGAAGTCTGGGCTTTTCCTTCAATTGCAACAAATCAAGTATGATTGTAACAAATGTGGAACTGTTCTACAACCTTTCTTTCAAAAATACTATTCTGAAGTGAAAGTAGGCTCTTGTCCCGTGATTAAACTACAGTTCATCAAATGGAATTGTGTTAGTAGAACTTTATGTATGTAAAGGTAGTATACTAATTGATCCTTCACCTAGCCCCACTGTAGCAACATAAACACCAAATTGACATTATCACAAACATCATATTCAAGGGGGCTGATTTCTTTGTGACAATTCACAATTTCTCATAACTAACTTTCCAACACTAGGAAGGAACTACACTACACTACAAATCTTGTTAATAAAAGAGAACCAAATTAAATGTATGAGATATAAATAGATAAAAATAAATAAAACTATATCAATCTGAAAATCAAGAAGGAAAAATCTCATTTTCTTAAACAAATTAAAATAGGATTTAAAAAGAAAACAATGGGGGAGAATTGGTTTTTAGTTAATACAAGGTAGTTGAAAATTAAAGTCTTTAAATTAAATATGAAATAAATGGAATTAAAAAATGAATTTTCTTGAATATAGAATTTCATTAGAGTTTTGCATAGTGTTTTTTTGTTTGGTAAATCACTACTAAGGGGCAACACCCTGAAATCAACCACAATCCTGCAACCCGATGTTGTCGAAACCGACTTTAAGCTTTCACTCCACCAGTGCAAGTCATGGGATTTGAACCTTAGACCGCCCAACTATAGTCCTTGCAACTTAATCGTTGCACTACAGGGTCAACCCCCTAGAGCTTTGCATAGTTAATAATTTATAGTTTAGTTCAATTTTCTTGGATAACATAATTAAACTTATCTTACCAATTTGTTAATTTAAAAAATATTATGATACATTATATACATAATTAAAATTTGATATTAATAATTAATAAATTTAGAATGGGTATAATATTTAATGTAAAATTATCTCAATAATTATGCAAATTTATTTGGACCCTTAATAACTATTACGAAGATTATTTATACTTGATTTAATGGTGGTAAGGTTGAACAAACAATTTAATTGGACTATATTTGATCTTATATATTTGGAACAAGTAACTAGTCTTAATTCCATGTAAAGAATTAGAGAACTTCCTAAACTTCATAGAGTAAGGAACCCATTGATCAAGAACAATAGTGTAACCAAGTGGAAGTTTTGTGTTAGTTTAGAAACTGTGTCAATAGAATATATGAATTAAAATATAGCAAGAAGTTATATCTAAATCTAGACTACTATTTAAAACAATAAGTAAATGTTGCTTTAACTTATAATTTTAATTATGATAATCTATCTTTTAAGGTTTTGATATAATCAATTAATTTTTATGGTATTGATAGTGATAGCGAAGTAAAGAAAATTGTTGTCGTTTACTTTTAATTTTTTATTCCAAGCATAATTATTTTGTGAGGATATATATTTAAATATAAAAAATTTCATTTCCAGCTCAAAATAGTCTAGACATTGATTTACAATAGTTGTTCTTTTATAGCTATACTAATGAAAATAAACTAGAGATTGGTATTTTGTAGTGGTTCATTATAAAATTAACTTTGAAGGGTGACCATTCGCTATACTCTAGGATACCTATTAAAATTTGTTATCATCTCATGTTGAAAACACTTAGAGAAAACCTTAAACTAGAATAGCTTAAGTGATGTGATAGCATTGTAAACTTGATGTCATCATCTATCAATTAATTATAGAACTTGAATGGCATTAGTAAGTTTGAAAAAAAAATTAGTTGTGTTTGGTTTGGATCGAGTTAAATTTGGGGAAAGACATCTGGTATCAGAGTGACGTTCCAACACTAGGAGCCTATGGGCCCTGTGTTAAAGTGTCTAAATTGAATCCTTCTTCTTATTTTGTAAAAGGCTCATACTAGTATACCAACTAGGAGAGTGCACCCCTAGGCTAGTGCTTCAGGTGGAGCACGTTCCAAGCCCTATCAGTCTAAGAGGAGCCAATGTCAACCCCAATATGAGATAGGTCCTCAAATCCTTTAGGATCTTCAGAATTTGGTTGGGGTGATAGAAGAAAGGTTGCCCCTAGTTCAACATGAGCAACAGTTGTCCCGTGAGGAAAGGGATAAAGGATTGGCTTGTCATGAATGAAACTGAAGTACTCTCGATATTTTGGAGGTTTGGATAGAGGAAATGGAAGATTCATTGCATGTATACCCACCCTGACACGAGAAACCCCATCCTAAGGTAGAGTTTAGACCAAGAGGATATTGAGATGTTGTTGATCAAATTAGAGAGCTCTTGTGGCTCAAACTCCCCCACCTTTTCAAAATCCACCAATGGAGTTGAGGCAAAATATTGGTTACTTAGCTTAGAGAGGTGCTTTGGATTGTGTACTTATGAGAGCAATCTCAAGGCACATTTTTCAATTCATCAACTAAGGGGAAATGCCTCTATTGGTGGAGGAAAGAAGAACAAAAATACCATCTTGTTTTGGACACTTTGACTTGAGAATTTTTCTTGGAGCATTTCAAAGAATGCTATATATCATAACATTACAAGAAAAAGACGATTGATGAATTTCATGATCTTCAATAAAGGGGGCTTATAGTTAATCAATATGAGAGGAATTTCATGGAATTGATTCGATATTTTGATTATATTCAAGATGAAAAGCTAATTGTAAACCATTTTTTGAAAGGTTTAAATCCAAGTATCTCAGGGCCAATAAGGATGGAAAATCTAGAAAACTTAAGGGTTGTAGTAGAGAAAGCCTTAATAGCAGAAGAGGTCCATGGAAAAACATAAGAGACACATGAATGATATAGGAATCATAATTAGGGGCAATCATAATAAGGTTTTTGAAGGCCGAATAGGCCAAATCAGGGCCATCAAGGGGTCCGTATAGGTCATGAAAAACTCAAGGTCCTCAGAGAGATCAACGACCGAATAATCAAGATGTAGGTCCTTCCATCACTCACCAAACTCAACAATATTTTAGAGGTGGTCAAAGTAGTTCAAAAAGATCAGGTACTCCACAATCTAGTAGATCCCCTTTAGTGAAAGTTCAAACTAGGGGGCCATGTTATGTTTTTGGTGGGTTAGGTTATTTGGGTCAAGATTATTCATAAGGGTTTGGTGTTGGAAAAAAATAGGCACATCAGAATCGACCGTTGGTGATGTGGGTAAGTCCCACAAGGTTCTTGCCATAGTTGATAATCTTCAGAATCATCATGCCACTGCAATTAGAGTAGCAAGTATGGTAGATAGTATATCTGCAAATGTTTTGATTGATTCAAGAGCCATATATTCTTTCATTTCTCCTTCCTTGGTAAAATGAACTAGGCTAGTGGCAACTAGGTAGGAGGATAAATGGGAAGTTGAGTTAGCTTCAAGGGATAAGGTGTTCGTCGATTCTTTGCTTAAGGGATGTCAATTAGATGTTCATTCCTTTGCTAAAATAGTTGATCTTAGAGTTTCCCCCTTGGGCTCTTATGATGTTGTATTGGGCATGGAATGGATCAATTATCACTAATAAATAAATTATTGTAGAAATAAAAGGGTTGAGTGTTTGGATGATTTGGGCAAGCTAGTTGAGATTGTGGGAATTCAACAACCCATTTCACTCATAATGATTTTTTTGATGTGTTTCAATCTAAGTTGCTAGGTTTTCCTCCCAGGCATGAAGTAGATTTCCATATTGATCTAGTTTTGGGTGCTCAACCTATGTCAAAGACTCCTTACATGATGAATAATCAAGAACCAAATGAACTTAAGGTATAATTGGAAGAGTTATTGGAAAAGGGTCACATTCATCCTAGTGTATCACCATGGGGTGCTCTATTTTTTTTTGTGAAGAAGGATGGTTTCCTTAGATTATGCATTGATTATAGATAGTTGAAAACATTAACAATCGAGAACCGATACCCTCTACCAAGGATTGATGACTTGTTTGACAAAATCAAGGGAGCTAGGGTATTATCAAAGATTGATATCAAATCAGGGTATCATCAACTATAAATTGTTGAAGTAGATATTTATAAAACTACGTTCAAAACTCATTATGGTCATTATGAGTTCACAATTGTTTCCTTTGGTTTAACAAATGCCCCAATAGTATTTATGATTTTTATGAATGACATGTTCTAAAACTTCTTGGATCATTTTGTGTTAATCTTTTTGGATGATAAATTGATTTATTCACAAAATGAAGAGGAACATGAAGATCATTTTCATCAAGTTTTGTAGTGTTTGTAGAAGCATCAATTCTATGCCAATCTAGCTAAGTGTTCCTTTTTCCAAACAAAAATTTAATATTTGGCACATTATTTCTAGTGATAATATATTAGTTGATCCATCTAAGATCAGGGCTATAGTAGAATGGCCAACCCCCACCAATGTGTTAGAGGTATGAAGTTTTATGGGTCTAGCATGTTATTACTGTCACTTTATGGAAGGTTTTTCTAGAATTTCTCACCCTATAACATCTTTCCAATGGAAAGGGAAGAAGTTCATTTGGATAGAGTAGTGTACAAAGGAATTCTAGATTCTTCAGGAGCGTATCATAAGTGCTCCCATCCTAGTTGTTCCTAATCTGAATTTAGAATTTACAGTATGTATAGATGCTTCTCTAGATGGGATAGGAGAAATACTTTTGTAAGAAGGTAAAGCTATAACTTATGAATCTTGGAAGCTTAAAAACCATGAGAGATTGATTACCCAACTCATGGCTTAGATCTCACAACAGTGGTTCATGCACCCACTCAATGGTGACATTTTCTCTTGGAGGACTATTTTGAGTTGCATTTCGACCATCCAGTCTCTAATATATATTCACATAGTAAAACTTGAGTGCATGGCAAATGAAATGGATGGCGTTTATGAGCGAGTATGATTTTGATATTTATTACATTTGAGGAAAGGAAAATATTATCGTTGATGCTCTAAGAAGGTGTAGGAATGAGTTTTTGTCTTTATCTTTGCATTCATATTTGAGGACTTAGATTTTTTAGTTTTTGCTTCAATATGAATGGTATTACGAAGTTCAAAAATAGCTAGGTTCTTAGTATGCCTTGGAAGGGAAATATTCAGATTATTCAATCAAGAAAGATGGTTTTTTGCATCATCACTTGGGGTGTAATATGTAACTTTAATGGGTGATCTTCAAACTATTATTCTAGCTGAGGATCATAGTTTTGTAATTGAGGATTTTATTCTGCAAGATCAGATTCTTAGCAACATGCATATATATTAATCAAATCCACAAATATCAATAGAATTCATAGGAATAAATAAAAGAAATAGATGAAACAAGCTCACCAATTCCTTTATCCTCCATGACTGATTTCTATTGTACCTTCTAACTTTGCTGAAATGCAAAGTATGCCCTCAAATTGTGATGAGAAAACTTCTATGATATGGACTAGTCCTAAGCTAAGTGTTGAAGGATTTCCTATTAAGCTATGCAAAAGAAATTAAATTCTAAAGGAAAGCAAATAAAATGACACAAGATCAAATTCTAAGATGCAAGATTAAATTAAAAGATGTCGAAATGAGAACAAAATTGACATTTTATAGAAAATGCAATTTTGGATGGACGGATGAGATTGAAGATTGAGAAATGCCCTAAAATCAATGGTCAAGATTCAAAATGACAACTCTCAATTAGGGTTAGGGTAAGATTTCCAAATGAGTGGACAAGATTTAATTTAAGAGATTAAATCAAAGATGGAGAATAAATGTGACAGTGAGATGAAAATTAGTAAAAATCAAAAGATAAAGATGAACAAGAAGATGAGATTTAGAAAATCGGTAATTTTAGCAATTGCTTGATTTGTAGAAGAATATTTCCATTTTGAATTAAAATTAATTCAAAATATGGATTTAGTGAGATAGTAAATAATTGATTTTAAGATTATTTACTAAAAGAAGTGACAGTTAACCATGTGAGGCTATTTTAAATAAATTGTTTTATTAAAAATGAGGGAAATGTCAAATAAGGCAATTAAATAATTAAAGATAATTATTTAATTTAGAGAAGGTGATAGATTAATTAAATTGATTAATAAATCTATTTAATTATAAGAAGACTTTTGAGAATTAGTGACATATTAAATAAATAATATTTATTTAATAATCAAGAGGACATAAGTGGCAAAGATTAATTAAATAAATTGAGAAATTTATTTAATTATGAGAAGCATTCGATAATTAGTGATGCATTAAATAAATAAATAAGATCTATTTATTTAATAATCATGAAGAATAAAAGAACATGAATCAATTAAATAATTATGAATTATTTAATTGATAGTCGAAGGTGGACAAAGAAATAATTAAAATGTCATAATTATTCTAGGATGAAAAAAGATGAAAAATAGTCCTTGCAAGCCTAGGTGATTTTTATGTCTACAAGTTCGCCTTATCCAACCCATCCCGATATTAAGAAAATGCATGCCGACCTTAGACAACTTTACCAATGGTCCAAGATGTGTCAAGATATTGTAAAATATGTAGCCAGGTGTTTGGAATGTCAAAGTGTTAAGGTTGAACATCAACATCTAGAAGGGTTGTTGTACCTTAATGAGATCCCCAAGTGGAAGTGGGATGTAATTTTTATGGACTTCATTGTTGGTTTTCCCTTTGTTTTTAGATGACATGATGACATTATGGTGACTATCAAAAAAATGACCAAGGTTGCTTATTTTTCACCAGTTAGGACTACTTATGCAACACCAATAGTGACACAAGCATTCTTGAATGATATAGTGAGGCTTCATGGTGTTCCACATAAGACTATTTTAGATAGAGATCCTATGTTTATGTCAGATTTTTGGACATCTCTTCAATAGTATTTAGGAACACAACTTAACTTCATCACTTCCTATCACCCAAAGATAGATGGTCAAACTAAGAGGTTCAATCAGGTATAAGAAGATATGTTATACATGTATGTTATGGATCACCAGTCCAAATAGGAAATATATTTATACTTGGTTGATTTTTCTTATAATAAAAAATACCACAATTCCTTGGGGATACCACCTTATTAAGCCTTGTATGGTAGGCCTTGTCAGACTCCTCTGATTTGGGACCACATTGAGGATAGAGTTGTGATTGGTCCTGGGTTGGTTCAAGAAATGGAATAGAAGGTGGTGTTAATCAGACAGTGTTTGTAGGAGTAAAATAAAAAAAAAATTATGCAAATGTTAAGAGGGTGGATCAAATTTTTTTTATTGGTGATAATGTCTTTTTGATGGTGCAACCACATAAGAGACCGATCCACTACAAAAAAGTTTCTAAGTTAGTCCCTCATTTTGTTGGACCATTTGAGGTGTTGGAGAGAGTGGGTCCCATTAGAGAGAGTGGGTCCCATTGAGGTGTATAATGTTTTCCATATTTCTATTCTATGGAGATATATACATGATACTTCTCATATTCTGGATTGGGATGGTTTATAGGTGGAGGAAGGAAGATAGTTGGCCATGGAGATAATACACATTTTGGGGTGGTAGACTTTGGCACTTAGAGGGTGAGAGATGGACCAAGTCAAGGTCCAATGGGATAGGTATGAAGAGGTTTCAGCCACATGGGAGGATGCTTCCCATATGAGGACACTCTATCCTCATCTATTTGAGGAATTCTAGGAGGAACTCTAGTTCTAGGAGGGAGGATGTGAGACCCATACTTTTGTTTTCTTGTGATAGTTCGTGTACCTGATACATTTTGATGCATATAGTATTTATGGATTATGCACATTTTATTTCTATGGATGGTATTAATATAATTATGGATGTTATCTTTATGTTGCTCATATGATACTCTTTGAAATGATCATTTGTAATTCATGTGTTGTGAAATAATGAATTGTATATGTTATCTTATGGTTGCTAGTTGATTTATGATGAAATTTAATTATGATGGATTTATTTTGGATGATATATACCGTACCGACACCTTTTGTCGGGGCCTTCTACATTACCACTTATACATCCAAAGTGAACATGAAGATATTATCATGTTAATTGTATATTTTGATGATGTTGAGATCATTGAGAGTAGAGAAATGTTTTAGTGATGAGGCATGATTTGAATCAACTATTTAAAATTATAGGATTTGGAGTATTGCATTGTAGCCTTCATTGTGTATTCCAAGAGGCTCAATGATTGATTATTTAATTATAGAGAAGCATAAAAATGAAAATTGGCTTTATGCGAGTGAACATCACTTGTGTAATCTAAATTGGTGAAGCATACTATATTTGAAGCTTCTGGTGTGTAAGTGTGGAGTTCCTTGAATATAACTCAAAATAGAACTAGTTTCCTTCCAGTGGTTGTCATGAGGTTCATAGGAAAAAAAGAGAAACATTATAATAATGCTAATATAAATATGTGCGTGCCAATTACGAGAGGATACTATTGGAAGAAATTAAAATAATGACCTAATCGGTCATAACAAACCATATAATACATTTACAACGACTAAATTGCCCATAATTATGAGCTCTTTCTTTTTTTCCCAAATTATATATTTTTATAGTGATGTATGTCTTAGTAACTTTATTTTTTTATGAAGGCTAGTTCTCTCATAAGTTTATTTATGAATTCTAATTGTATTATTGGAGAAATTCCTCATATTAGCTATGTTTTGCAAAAAATAAATTTCAAAAACAAGCAATGGGACTTTTTAACATGGAAAAATCTTTAGTAATTAATAGAGAGACTTAGTATAAATAATGTGTATTATCACTTAGTCTAGATCATTGGAAGAGTGTAATGTATGGAAACAAGAAAGGAAGGTTTCCAATTGATATCATGCAACTCTTCTTATAATTATAAAGCTTTTATATAAAATGGTAATATAACAAGAAGGAATTTAGTTGTTACATACAGACTATTGCTTTATGATTCTTGGAAGAAGAGGTAAATTCATTGTTTTGTATGTAACACACATATCATTCACTATTACTCCTTATTCAACATTGCATATACAACATGGACTCACTATTACCTTTTGTTGAGTGTATATAGATTTTAATGCCAATGGAACTAATGGGGTCACTTAGCCACTTGTGTTGATTTGTGTGATATAGGACCTAGGCATGCGATCCTATGGTCTATTGGTTGTTATGTTCAAATATGTGATTTTTAAGTGTTATGTGGTTATGTTTTGTGCAAGTTTAATTTGCAAATTTTTAAATGTGCTTTTAAAGAGTTTTTGTGAGGTCTAGGGGCATTTTATGTGTTATAAATTAGCCTAGGACTTAGGTGTATATGTTAGAAGGTTATTTTTTCTATTTATGACCTTATAAAAAGTATTTAGACCCTCCTTTAACCCCCATTACAAAAGTGGAAAAAAAGAGAGGGTAGTTGGGTGGTTGTGTTAGTTGTGGGAGGAAGTTGCTTCTCCCTTCTCTTTAAAATTATTTCTTTATGGTGAGGAGAGAGTTACTTGCTCATTTTTTGTTTTGGAAATTTTGTGATTTTGCTTTGGATTTATTGAGAGGGAGAGAGGGAGAGTGTGTTGGGAAGAGGAGAGACCAAAGAGAAGGCTTGGAGGAGTAGGTTTCCCATCCAAGAATCCTACCATTAGTGTGATATTGTGACTTGAGGTAGGATGTTCTCTTTCTTTGATTTTATGCAATAATGTGTACGCTTATTTTTTATGGGGTTTTATTGGGGATTCTTGAAGTTATGTGCTTCATTGTGTGTTGTTTTTTTCTTGTGTGTTTTTAGGAGAGTTTACCCCCTCTTATGAAGAGGATACTTTGGTCCTCCATGTTCAAGGGGTTCGAGTGGGCACGAATTCCACAAATAGGGGCATCTTTATATTTTGGGATATGAGTATCCCTTATGCATATAGGCTATTTTGAGGGTATGAGTACCCTTGCTTATTTTGGGATATGAGTATCCCGTTTCTTTATACACATTTGGTTTGTTTTTGGAGGGATAAGGGTGTTTGATGTGGTGTTTGATGAGGTATTTGATGTGGAGGTTTGACTATGGTGTTTATATGATATGTATATGTTTTCCCCTAGCCGATTGAGCCCTTACTCCCCCTATGTGGTTTTACTTTGTGATAAATCAATGTGCTAGATAAGTGTGTTTGTGAGGTTTGAAAATAGTTGAATATGAGAGTCCTTTTGTGTGTTCGTGTGAAGTATATTGTGTTAAAGTGTTTTTGGTTTTGTGTTGAGTATCTCCAAGTGGCTAAGTGCTTCCCTATGCTCGAGGTTTGGTTGTCTCATAACCCTATAGATGGGTGGATGTTGAGAAAATGTGTCTCAACCTTGAAATTACATAATTTACTGTTAATACATAAGAGATCGTTCATCATTATGTCTCATATTTGATGATTGATATTTTTGTTGGCTTGACTTACCCTAGAAGGAAACCCTATTTTCTGAGGGTATTGTATTATGACCGTGTATTGTGGTGTATTTTGAGAGTCCGATAGTGGTTGTGTTACTTTGGATCTCTAGTTGGTAATTCTCCTATGAGAAGATTGCTCTACAAGTATATTATAATCTTTGTGATTTATAAATAATATATTGGACTACTTTTGGAGTGTGGGGTTTTTATCCTAAAATAATTTTCCCCATGTAAATCATTGTGTTGTGGTATACATGATATTTGTATTTATTTTTATTTAATTTTCTATAACTCTTAAAGATCTGTAAAACTTTTTCATTATTCTCCTCTCAAGATTAGTGTAGGATTTTTCTTTTCTACCTTAGCTTCCTTACAGTGCAGATCCCATTGACATATTGTGGTTTTTTTCTCTTTGTTTATTTTTAGATTTTTGATGAAGAATGAAGATATGTTATGGAGTTGTTCAAGTCAATTGGTTGGAAAGAAAATATGGTTTTGAGTTTCAAGATAGACCTATTGATTTATTTTATGGATCAAATGTTAAAAATTCATGTTTTTAGGGAGGGGAATAAGGTAGCCGATGCATTGGAAAATACTTGCCTTAAACAATCGGAGTGGCAATTTTGGAACTTTTTGCAATTGCCGAGTCAGACCAAGGAGATTGTTTCCAAAGATAAACTGGGGATTTTAGGTAGTCCTACATGGATAGGAACAATATAGTAGTGATGGATTATTTTCTAAGTCACCAAGTTGTCATGATAATTATTACCCTTTTCATTTTGAAGATGGGTAATTGGCAGAATAGTGATTTGAGGTACTCTCATAATGACAGGAGTACGATAAATCTTCAGCAGCATAAAAGAAACAAGATGCAAAAAAATGATTTTTTTGAAGCCCTATATAATAATAAAAAGGGAAGGGAGATTGTTATACATCAGGTAACGATGATTACTGTCCAAACTCCTAAAAGTCTTGCTAAAGATTATTGACAGGACATATTCACATGTGTTAGAGATGACAGATTGAAGGATAATTATGAAGGATTAAGTGTGTGTCTTAATGATAGGGATGCTTTCATTTCCAACAAAGGTTGGTTTGGAAGGTGTGAACTTTTTTTGTGTGAAAAGAATGATTTTTTAAAATTTATCACCAGAATTTTTTATCCATCACTTCTTCAAATGAAAAATAGCCAAGTTACTATCAAGGTTGAAAAGTTTGAAATCCCGATGGTTTCTGTGGAGGACAAGAAGGGTCTAAGTGTGGATTACTTGCTTTTGCATAGGTATTTCATTACTAGGGAAGAAGTGATGGGAGGTCCTAGAAAGAGAACAGAGCCAAGAAAATATGACTCCCTAAAGAAAAATGCAAAGCTTTGGATTCTCTTTAAAAGAGATAGATTTACTTCTTACTTTGAAGCTATGGAGGGTTACAATGAGGAGCTTACCTAAAATAATTCCAATACTTGGAAGGATGGAGAGGTTGAGTTAGGTGGGCTCCATTTTATTATGGATGCTAAGTTGATTGCTAAAGCGACGAGACTCAGTTACGAATGAAATAACATTGCTAAGGTGAGTACGGGTAGTTACCAGAACTATATTGATAAATTCTTTGAAGCCAAAGAAAAAGCACAAATATTTTAGAATGGTTATTCTAAGATGTTTCTCCCACCCCCTACCACAATGTCTATCGTAATTTTTTATGAAATATTTTACTTTAGAAGGTCGCTTCTAGTCAGTGCATGGATACAATTTCCCCATCCTAAACCACATTAGGCATTTGGAAAAAATAAACCTTCCTTTTTTCCTCCTTTCATCACTTAAGTAGAGATTGACTCATGGTGCTAACCCGCCCTTGCATCAAAGTTTGATTAGAGCTATTTGCAAGTATGTTCTGGCTACCACCCCACAAATTAATACCTTTCATAATTTAATTGAACATAATTTGACCCATAAAAGCTTTGTTAAAATTGAACTGTTGGAAAGTTGACCCCACTCCCTTGAGAAAAAAACCAATAATAAAATTTCTCCTAAAGATGTGGACCCCTCTTGGATGATGCTCCTTAAAATCACCCCTAAAAAATGTAACACTACTCCCATTGCTTTTTCCTCCAATAAGAAAATAAAATTGTTGATAAAAGAACTTGGCTTTGAAAATACCAAAATAACCATTTTGAATTATCAGGATATTACTCTTGGAAGTGGTTCCTTTACTCACATGGGGTGTAGATCTACCATTCTTTCCCTAGCTGCATCTAAGGGTTTGGATGCTAGTAAGAAAAACAAAATTTCAGATGATAAACATGAATGAAAACCCTTTTAATCTTAAGGATACTAAAATTAATACTGAGACCCCTTGTATTGTTGACAATATGAAAGAAAAGGAAATAGATGATGTTAAGAAAAGAATGGAAAGGATGAAAGACAGGATGGATCTTTTTGAAAGGATGATGTAGAATGAATACAACTCAAATAGGTTTCAATTAATTCAGGAGGTAGTGAGAAATATATGCAAGTTTATGGATGGTGTTATGAAAAGGGTGTTGATGGCTACTATATCTAGGCAGGGAAAGATAAAAAAATCAGCAGAGAAAAATAGGAAACATGGATGAAGTGGATCGATCTGAGAAAATGGAGACTAAGGACAACCTCAAGGAAATAATGGAAGACCTGAAGATGGCTTGGAGCCTAACTTAGGATGCATGGTCCTCTGTTCTATGCCTGGTTTCTCCTTTTCATGTCGTATGCTTATAGGTATTTAGGTTTCCTTTTTAAGTCTGTTTTGGATAATGGTTTGATAAGCCTATACTGTGTTATTCTAATTTATATTTTTGATCTAAGGACTATGGACATGTTGGGAACTTATCATAGGCTTTATCTTCTTTTTTTAGTTTTATGTGTGGAGGATAATATGGTTTGGTTAAAACTCTACTAGCTACTGGATAGGTGTTTAAATTTTGATTATGTAGGTGTTGGTAGATGTGTTTTTTATACATTTTTGTGATGATATGTGTTTCTATTTCTAATCTTGATTTCTCCTTAGTTTTGCTGGTTTGTCTGGGTGTTGTTTCCCTGGACTATTTTGCTATTTTTGTACGAGATCGGGGCCCTTTCCTTACTTAATCAATCAAACTTTTTTTATTGTTTGATGTGTTTTAAGCATGCAAATTTGAATTTATTTAAGGAAAGAAAATAAAAGTTACTCCAATATGCAAGCAAATAAAAAATAATAGAAGAATTATTGCTTACACTTGATTGTTACATAGTATGAAAATAATATTTTACATTGAATAATAGAGAGGAAAACATGAAAATAGATTATTTGTAGAAGGAAATAAGTTGTATCAAAGTATATAAGATTAATTTTATGCATACATTGGAATAATTTGTCTTGTTTACCAATTTTGAATTTATAAGAAATGGAAATGGATTAGTAGTTGCTAAAGTATTCATTTAATAATGGTTTTTTTTTAAAGTTTAATGAATTACATTGATATACATTTTCCATGGGACTTTGATTCTATTCGATATTAAGGTTTAATAGGAACTTCATTGAAGAGAAAACTTGGGATTTCTTATAAAAAAACTATTATGGGTTTTGAAATATTGTTAAATGAGTATAGCCTTATAATGGAACAAATATTTTAGCATGCGTAGACCTGAAAAGCCACTAGATTTCTTGGACAAATAATGCTAAACAAAATCATCTTTAATGCATGCAATATTTACAATTCTGAAAAATATTATCTCTTGCTTGCGTAGTGATCAGATCTATGAAAGAAACTCATAAATGTTATTATATCTTAAACCCTTAATGTTGATTAAATAAATTTAAAAACAAACCAAATAAAAAAAAATAAGGTGGCTTGGGTGGTCGGCCTGAAAGACTGCCACCATAGGGTTGCGACCCTACCCAAGTGGGAGGGATGTGACTATGTGTTGTTGCCCCTACCAATAGGAAAGAATGTTATGCCATCATGCTACTCTTAATAAACTTTTAGATCAACAATAAAAAGTATTGTTCAGTCGCCAAAGGAAGAGGAAATAGTGGATGTCTTTTTAATTTTGGTCAGTCAATGAAATGAATTATAACCAACATTTTCCATTGATCAAAACCTTAGAATATTTAGCCTTAAATATGGTTTTATGAAGGTAGATCCAACGACTGTAATGCTTGGTCATGAGGGATTTTTGTAAGCAACCATAAAATATAAATCAAAAACTTCAATCTGAGACAAACATTGCAAAGAGACTCATGTAGATTTAATTGCCATGACTTCCTATAGTTTGGAAATAATAAATACACTATCAATCTGAAATTTTCCATAAGAAGTGGAAAAATAAGCCATTTGAAATAGGGGAAACAAAATTAGTTGAAAATCAATTGTTGTTAAGTATCCAAATAAATAATTGTCTATTAGAGAATAGATTAAAATTTAAGAATGAAATTAAAAATATTTAATATGGATAGTAGATAAATAATTATTATTAATATGGAGCCTTCAATTAGTAAATGATGATCAATCCACGCTTCTCTAGCCAATTAGAATTGAGATCTTTTCAGGTTTTATTCAATAGTGGTTACTCGAGGAGGTAAATTTTTCCGCTAGTTAACTACTTTGAGATTTGGTGGCTTGTTATTGGTGTCGATAAATGACTATAGGATGCTACAATGTGATTTTGGTTTCACAAGGCAAGAGAGCGCACTAATTTTGAAGGATACTATGTAGACTACTAGATGGCTTGGGAAGTTGGTGATTAGGGTGCATGTAAAGAGACACATGCAAGTTTCTACGGCGGGTGTGAGAAAGAAAGGTAGTAAGAGGGGAAGTTAAAATTGTGGGAGATGTGGGTTTCCCAAAAAGGGCTATGTCTGTATCAACATTAACTCCAAAAATACTACCATCAAGAGAGATGAGCTCCTTTCACCACAATGCTAATCTCAATCCCAATCCCAATCGGATTTGACAAAAATAGGGTCCCTTGATAGGGGTGGTTGTAGCCATAAGCATCCTCTTGTCAACACTCCCTCTCATAATACTGTTCCCCAGCCTACATTTCACCTTGCTCGCTAGATGAGTATCTCCATCCCTAGATATAGAAATGGGAAGGGGATTCCTTCAGCTCACTTCAATCTCAAAGGCATTGGCCACGGCAGTAAGTGTGTCCATTGTTGGGTATATTCAACATCATCTTTCACTCCATCCGATTCTTCAAATCGGCCTAACCTTGATGTGGATATGGATTATGTGGATAGGTGGGTCTTTTTTATTTTTAGCATACTTTTTCTTCAACACATATTTTGGTTTTCCCTATGGGCGATCAAATGACATCGAAATCAATTTAAAGTAACTGGATTCTTGGTTCATTGTTACAAATTATTTGTATTGTCATTGTTAGATTTTTATTGTATTATATTTTATTACTTGGTTTGTTTGTGAGGGAAAGATGAGATCTCTTTGCATCAAACTATTTGGGGGCTACTGGAGAAATGTAGTTACTAGTGTGGGTTTATTTCACATTAGTACACTAGAAAATACTTTTGAGATTGATTTTCTATTTTATATGGATCATAAATTTAAATTGGAAAGGAACATCATGGTAAAGCTCTAGTTGTTATGTACAACCAAAAATAGGGGAACAAGCAACAAAGCATAGTGAACACTAGACAAAATTAAAATAATCCCTCCAATTAAGCATAAAAATTTGAAGCTTCAAACAAAAGGTATGTATTATATAGGTGTTTGGCATGTGAGAGAGGCTAGAGGTCAAAACTTAATGGAACATGTATCTTAGTAGTAGTAGTTGGAGGCATTCAAAATTAACATGTTAAAGTTGCCTTTATTTTAGGACCTTTCTTAAGCATGGATAAGACATGAGTTGTTTGACATAATACTCCAAAGGATGACAGGATTAATGTCATAGATTATACAGACATTGAAATATTTTCTAACAAAAGGATATCATCATTTTTTAGAGAAAAATATCTCCTCTCAAGTAGTCAAAAAATATTTTTAAGTTAGTTACCATTGTTTATCAAGCTGGGAACATTCATGGCTGAGCACATAGCAACAATGGATTCTTACGTAAAGGCATAACAACCTTTATTGCTCTCTTTGATAACTGACCAAGATGACAGGAGTGAAATCATAGATTTATGCGGACTTGGTTGAGATGTGGACCTGCTAGTATACATTTGCATTTTTCCTATGCATCTAGTTTTGTCTTTTTTTTTGTATTTTTGGAAGCATATACCTTAGCCCGAATACATGAAGGATACCACTTAGGTAGCATGTCATGGTTAGAAATCTCCAACATATAACTGGTTGCAAACATTTTATCTCATATCATCTTCTCTATTGGAGATGCATAAAGCTAGAATTATCACTTGTGAATTGGCTTCTTCTATCATGGATTATAAAGAGTTTAACACCCTTGAGACTTGCCAAATGTTTTTTTTAATTCAATGTTCTCTTGAGACCTACGTGCTTGTAATTTTCTTTACATTTTTTGTTGCAAGTATGGATGTGTTTGGTGGTGTTGTCATTAATGTTGTCATTGATGTCAACATAGTTCATGTTAATTATAGATGGTAATTATATAGTTGAGATACTGTAGAAGTTCTTATAGTACATGGAGCTATATTTATGAAGTTGTAGTTGTGTTTTTGCCAAGTTCTTTTGACAAAATTTGAAGGAAGTGTTGAAATGTGTGTTCTGAGTGTGATCCAGTATTGTGCTCTATATTTCTTCTATATTGATCCTATACTTGTATAGATTTTTAGTTATGTCCATAAGATTCAATGGAAAATATATCCTGAGTTATAGCTTCTGGCTCGATGGAGAGTGAAAGATATGTTCACCGGTATGCGAATTGGTTTGGCAAAACTATTTTTCTATGGACTAGGATAAATGTTTTGGCTTTGCAGTCTTCTAGTTCTTGGTTTCAGATCTTGTGGATATGGGAAATAATTATTTTTTATGGCTTCTATGTTCTGACAAATGTGCTTGTGATTTGGTGCTCCAAAAGACCTTCTCCATAGTTCATGTGTGTTGCTAGTTGATCTGGTTGGACTGTTGAAGAATTTTCTATGAATGAAGTTTGTTATAGTTTCTACAGATGTACCTGAAGTATTCTCAGAGATGGTAAAATGCCTAGTGAAGCATTTTGAGTGATCCACATGTGATCATCTTGTTGTATATGTATGTACTTGAAAGATCATTGGTTTTTCATTAGGTTTGGTTAACCTGGTGTCTACACATTACATTAAGTTTTTTGCATCAAATTTAGGAAGCATGTGATTGATCCAAGATATTTTTTGGGTCCTAAATTAAATATGTAACTAGTCCTCTCTCATTCTTATCCACCACGAGAATGTTGAGTAGCTGACGTAATCTGAATTTTTATTTTTAAGAATGTTTAGGTATGTTTCTAGGGTTGAAGATGGTATCAAAGAAAATCAAGTTGTTGTGAATTGTTCATCCATCCATCCATGAATCAAGTAAGCAAGTGGAGTGTGTGAACAAGTGTGAAAATCAAATTTTGCAAGAGCGAATTGAGGCAGTAGTACTTTAATGTGTTAGATTCCTGAAAGCAGTGAGCTAATGGTGTCTACAATCTTCTGATCAAGCTGCAAATGTGTGGAACCTTTGTGGTGGATCTTCATTTATCTTTTCTTTTTCTATAAGCAGTGAGCCTCATTTTAAATAGTGAGTCCTTTGTTGGCAGTGAACCTTTTGTATCTGGGTAGTGAGCCCTTTGGTAGTGACCCTTTGTATCTAGTATTGCATTATTACTATATTGTGAGATAATCCTCACCGTGGTTTTTCCCTCATTGGGTTTTCCATGTAAATCCGGTGTCTCTGGTGTTGGCTTTCTGTTATTTGCATTTCATGTTTACACTTAATAACAGTCTGAATTAAAGTGGAATTGATTAAGGTTAAAATTTAAGTGATTTGATTCAACTTTTTCACCCCCCCCTCTTAGTTTTATTGTGCATTTCAACATTTTCTCTTTCTCTTGTGACACAATTTCCTTGGATTTTGCTTATAATTTAAAGTTGATCTTATTACTAGATTCTTACTAGCAAAACAAATTATTTATTTATGTCTAATTTTTTTGATTAGATAAGTAGGGAAAGGGCCCTGGTCCCTTACAAGACAATACAACTTTTGGACCAACCAAATCCGAGCCAAAACAACAAAACAGAGGAGACAACAAGGAAAAAGAAAAAGGTCTCCTCAAACACAACACAAGGAACAACCACTAACCCAACATAAAAGGTAGATAGTAGATGAACTTATCTAAGAACTAGTATAATAAAAACCATATCCTTCTAATATTGGTCCACAGATAAAGCAGGCATTGCCTGTCAATAATGTCCAAAAGACCAAAGACCATCAAAACATACATTAACAACATATAGATCAAGTCTGGGTTATAAGAGCTAGTATCAAAATTAAACATAACAAGAGAGTCTATAAATGAGGAAAACTCTACCATAGAACAAAAAGAAAAAATCAAATAACAGAGGATTAGGACTCCTCGATTAGGGTCCAAATCGTCTTCATGTCTTCCACCATTGCTTCAAGACTATCCTTATCTTCCATAGTCCCAGGTCACTCTAGTTCATCTTGATTTCCTTTTTATTTTATTGCTTAGTGATCTTTCCTTGACTAGAAATGGTTCCCATAATAGCTCTCTTCATGATGCCCTCAATCACTATACAAACATTTTTAATGTCACCCTCAATGGATTCGAATCTGGTAGAATTATCTTCCTTCTACATCATTTTCTCAACCTACTCCATTCTTTCCACAAGAATTTCCATAGTCATTTTATCTGTAGCCAAATTTTCCCCCACCAAATTTTCAGAGTTGAGAGGGTGTAAAGTAGTATCTATAACCTCTAGATCAATTGGGGTCTCACTAGTATCTTTCTTTTCTTTTTCAACTCCCAAGAAAAATCCCTCCACCTCACCATGCTCCATCACTCAATGAGAATTGTTCTCTTCCACTATCTGACTATATTTTTCCACATATTAAGAAGTTGAAACTTCATCCTCTTCCAAATTCTCTAATTTTCCTAGACTATCTGAAACATAATCCTCCTCCTCGGAGGCATCCAACTCATATGTGGCACCTTTTTTCTTTTCTTCTTCTTAGAATCTGATAAGGAAACACTCTTCTTGTCCCCACAATTATTGGTTTTTTGTCCAGTTTCTTTTCCTTTGGAAGAAACTAAAGCTAAACGAGTTGACCCATGACTAGCTAGGGAATTAAAACCATTATCAGGGCTTATTTCTTTATCATATTTTATGGTAATAGTAGGGATATTAGGATTTTTCTAATCGGTAATTTTTATTTTCTTTGTGTCCCTAGAAGAAGTTGGGGGGTCGACTTTCATTTTTTGGGGGTGATTTTAAGTAGGTCAAACTATGAGGGCTCCATAATCTTAGGGGGATAATCTTTTTCTTCTTAGTGTCTTTTTCCAGTGAGTGGGGGCGGCTTTCATTTTGCTCAATTTTAACAGAACTTTTATAGGGTTGGCTACCCTCAAGCAGGTTAAGGAAGACATTATTTTGTAGGGTGGTGGCCAAAGAATATTTGTAGATGGCCCTAATTAAGCCTTGGTGTAAAGGAGGGTTAGCCTCAGTTTGTAAGAATCTACTAAAAAGATGAGAAAAGGAAAAAGGGTAAATTAATTTTATCCAAATGAAGCATTGGACTAAGTATGGGAAAGTGATAACCATGGACGAACTAGTATCTACCTTCAAGGGTGAAGTATTTCATCACAAAATAACTCACATTATGAAAGGGGGGAAGCAACAACGTGGAGTACCATTTTGGAGTCTTTGCGGATTTTTCATGTCCTTGAAAAATTTGTCGATAAAGGTCTAGTAATTCCCTATGCTCTTTTTAATGATTTTCTTCCCTTCATACTTGAGGCTCGTAGCCTGAGCAATCATCTTTGCATCCATAATAAAATGGAGTCCACCCATATCAACCTGTCCATCCCTCCAGAGATTATAAAATCTATGACTGAGTTCCTCCTTATACCCTTCCATGGTTTCAAAATAAGGGGTACACCCCGCTCATTCAAAAAGACCCCAAAGTTCAACATTTTTTCTAAGAGAGTCATGTTTACTCGCCTCTATTATCTTCTTGGGGCCACCCATATTATCTTCAGTAGTTAGGTTATCCTTGTGAAGAAGCAGAAATTTAGTTCTTAGGCCCTTATCATCCTCAATCGTAATCATCGAGATATCTAACTTCCTGGTATTGAGAATAAATTTAGGCCTATTCATTTGAAGTGGCGGTGATTCAAACCAATTGTCAATGGTTTAAAATAAATCTGGCTGATAACTATGACATAAAACATGCCATACCATCCTGATTTTTTTGGAAGTACAATAAGTTATCTAAGATATTCTACACGAAGGTGTCTTGTCACCAGCCTATCCAAATATTGTAAATCACTTGTGTGGGAGCGATAATTATTTGGCATACTTTCAAATAATTACCAATTTTTTTCCACCATGGGGTAGCTAAAAGATAATTTCTTTTTGGCTTAACTCTTACATGCTTCTAGAGATTTTTCATATTTTTGCAATCATTTTGGGTGCATACATCCTAATCCTCCCCATTACCCATAACCCTTATGAGCAAGAAGCTTATAGAGAAAATTATTTTGATTTGATAGCTCATTAATCCTTCCATCAATTCAAATGTCCAACACTCCCAAAGGGTTTGACAAGCCAAGTTTTTCACTTTCAATTATCTCTTTAATCCGATGAGGCAAATGGGGGAAGTCCCAATAAGTCCAATCAGATTGTCTTAAGCTAATATTCGCCATGGCATCTACCACCATGTTACCTTCCTTGTACATGCGGCATATTTTGTACTATTGAAAAGATTTCAACAATCTCTTACAATCATACAAAATATCTTTTACTTCCAAAAGTGCTTCAACTACATTATTTAAATAATCTCGAATAAGCTTAGAGTCTCCTTCAATAAACACCTTAGTGTAACCTTTTTCCTTCAATCTATATATCCCAGCCCACACCGCATTGGACTCAACCACATTATTAGTAGCGATACCCAAAACTTTGTTGTATTCCTCAATAAAGCTTCCATGGTGATTTTTAAACACCCCCTGCTCCAGCCATCCCTGGGTTCCCCTTGGAACAACCATCAAAATTTCATTTAATCCACCCAATATCTGAGGGTGTCTAATTTGTGCTCCTTCAAATAAGTTGTTTTGACCAATCGATATTACATAGGTTTTGTGAGATGCCCCATAATTGCTTGATTCACAACTCTTTGTAGGATGAAAATTTCTTAGAAGGAGAATACTTACAATTATTAATATTTTCTTGTATCTATTATCTTATGGCCATACACAACTCTTTACTACCCTTAGTAGTATCCCTAAAGACTCTATTATTTCGTTCTTTCCACAAAACCCAAGTAAGGAATGGGGGGAATTTCCTCCAAAGGTCTAAAATAATATTCTGAGAGTAGGGACAAAATCTCTATCCATCTACAAACAACTTAACTGATGGGGGAAAAAAACCACTCCTCCATCAAGTCATTTAAAAAAAGGCCTAGACTTCCTATGAAGAGGGGCAATGAAATAGAAAGTGCACAATAGTTTCCTCACTCTCATTACACAAATAAAACTTATTGGCCAAATAGAATCCTTTTTTCTTGAGGTTATCTAAAGTAAGAACCCTACCATGGGCCATTGTCCATCAAAAGTTGTTAACTTTAGGGATTAGGTTCTGTTGATGCTGAAAATGAGAAAACTAATTGAAACATAAAACCAGAATCAAGAAACTTTCAACATCACATCATTGAAGTTTCTCCTAAATGAATATGAATGCAAAAAGGTAATATTAAACTACGAAAAACCAAACATAAGCATTCAAAAGAAAAATAACTCCATTTTCTCCTATCATCAAGATCTTGGATTACACATTTGATGCTCTTAGATTTTAATAAGCACAAATGTATCAAGAAGCTATGATGAACGGATGTAAATTTTTGTAATTGAAATAGAATATGTATGCTCAATGGTGAGAAGAGAGGGCTTATATAGATATCCTCGTAGGAAAGATCCGGGTTATGGGAGAAATATGGGATTAAAAGAGTGAAGTGGAGAAATGGATGTTTATCCCAATTTTTTAATCAAGTGAAATTGATGGGAATGAAAGAAATAAATGGGAGAGTTTATGATATACGATGGAGGTTTAAGAATTAAAAATTAAAGTAGATTTGTCAATTAGACGAATGATTTAATTAAATGGATTTATATATGAAAATGCAAATGATTTAATGAAATATGCAATGGATAAAGATTTATGTAAATTTAATGTATGGATATTTTAATGATTATGTGAATAGAGTATGTATAAAATGGATAGATGATTTATGGATAACCGATTATGCAAATGGATAAATGATTATAATATTTTAATGATTTAAGTGAATTAATGAATAAATAGAGGAAATTATTAAATGAATTAATTAAATAATATCCATTTAATTAATAGAAGAATGATAGGATGACTATGAGGATAAATTTTAAGTGTCTACATTTTGCCCCTCTTTGAGCCAATGCAGCCTATTGTGTTGTTTCACAGAAAAATAATTGATTAACTGATACATGCCCCAAGGATATCCTGGTAAGGATGATGATAAGGATGATATGCCCCCTCAAGAGATTGATCAAAAAAGTTGTGATAGGATTAATCTCTTGATAGATCATGAGGAGAAGATTTGATAATTGATATTACGTGAGTGATTAAGTGGAGATGCACATTTGATGAAAATGCACAACTGATAGACATAACTAAACAATTGACGAAAATGCTCAGTATAACTAGGTTGATAAGCTAATTAATTTGATTGAGATTGATGGTAGCACAAAATAATGATTGATTAATAGATTGAGTGATCAGGGAGCATTGGATTCCCATGTAAAAAAGCAAGTTGATTGATTTGATATTTGGAATAAAAGATAGGTATCAATTGGATAAAGCGATTAATTGATCTTTGAGATAAGGAGCATGAAGAAAAATGAAATGATGAAGGAAATGGATGATGGAAGAAATGACAGATGAAAAGGGATATAAAGGAAATGAAGGTGATGAAAATTCTTGTGCTTTACATAGTGCTTTATCATCATAGAGCTTATTATGTCACAAATTAGTACAAGCGTCTAGATAACATGAACATCTAGATGACTTGAATATTGTTTGCATTTTGATTTAGCAATGAAGTATAAGCATCTAGGTATAATGACCTTAGATGACATGAATCATTGCATGGAAGACACTATCAGATAAGGAATGCTCTCATCCACACTAGACTCATAGGTTCTCAATGATTTTAGACAACCATGTCTTAAGACGAGTCATCTCGTGAATAAGAAACAATCCATAGACAACAAACAAGTGAACATACCCCATCCTCGCCTCTCTAGTCCAAGAAATCCTCAAGAAGCTAAAAGACATGCCATCGAAGATAAAATCATAAAAAAATCAAAGATCGACAAACAAACTGGGATCATGCTTCAATGCAAAACTGATTCTTGTCACAGTTTATGCGTTTGGTTGGATCTGAAAGATGGATTGATAGGTATGTTGCAATGTTTGCTTGATTGTCAATCTTGGTGTGTTTTTATTTTGTTGAAGTTTAAAGCTATGTGGCAATCTAAAAGTATCACTGTTTTGGTATTTTTGAAGTTATATGATTTTTTTGAAATATTTGATTTTTTTTTTGGATTTTTTGAAATATTTGATTTTTTGGATTTTTTCAAATATTTATTTTTGATGAATTTTTGGAATATTTGATTTTGGAAAAAAAAAATTGGATTTTGAATATTTGATTTTTTGGACTTTTGAAATATTTGATTTTTTGGACTTTTGAATATTTGATTTTTTTAGATTTTTGAATTTTTATATTTTTAGATTTTTTGAATTTATTCTTTTGGATTTTTGGAATATTTGATTTTTTTGGACTTTTTGAATATTTGATTTTTTTTGGATTTTTTGAATATTTGATTTTTTTGAATTTTTGAAGTTTTATGATGCACTAAGATGAATTGCAAGTGAGCAGATAGACAAAAAGGATAGTCCCTCTAACCGTGAGACACCAAGTATCCTAACCCATAGCTAAAGTCAAGGAAATGCCCTAATGAGGGATAGGACCAACTTAGTATGCATGGAGAAGCGAGCAACCAAGGGGAATACTAGACAATTCACAATCCATGGTGAGCATGAAAACGTTATTATGAAGTGGAGGATGAATGCAAATGGGATGGAAAGACCAAGTGGATCTCTAAAGGAAAGCAGAGAAAAGCCTCTACACATGGCGTTGATTTCTCGGTTTTCACCATGGCAATTGCTCAAGGTGCCACCGAAGTGGTTTTCACCATTAAACGAATTGATTTCTCTTTGCTTTTATTTTTATTTTGTCAAGACTTTTTTCCATTTTTTTGTATTTTTTTAGGACTTTTTTCATGATATTTTTCCATTTTTTGTATTTTTTTAGGACTTAAAAAGAGTTTACTCTCTAAAGTACTTGGGTATAAAACTTGCAAATATGCATACTATTGATGAGATCACTGAGAAATTCACCTTCTAGAGTAGATAACTTGTATGCCCTTGATCCATACACAATAGTGATAACGTATGGACCCTACCAGTAGGCTCAAATTTACCCTTATTTTCTCTATCTGGTTGATTGTGGGGATTTTCACAAAGGACAGGATCCCCAATCTTGAATGCACGTGGTTTCAATTTATGGTTATATTTTCAGCACATTTGCTGCTGGTATGCTTTGAGATGATTGAAAGCAACTTGTCTTCATTCATCCAACAGTTCCAACTCCTACAAATGGGAAACTCAATAGTCTTCATCACTGATTTGATTGTGCAAGGAGACCCAAAAAGAAGGCAACTCGAACTCAATGAGCAAGATGGATTCAGATCCATAAACAAGGGATTATGGGGTAATGCTTATGGGAGTGCAGACACTCATGCAGCAAGCCCCTAAGGCAGGATTTAGTTGAAATTCCAATCTTGACTAGCTTCATTGACCATCTTATTAAGAATTTTGAGAATGATCATGTTAGAGGCCTCAACCTGACCATTACCTTGAGGGTAGTAAGGTGTACAAAAATGATGTTGTATATGGAATTTCTCACAAATTTCATGGATATCCTAATTTTTGAACGGATGATCATTATCTATGATAATGGATAAAGGAACACCATAACAATAGATGATATAGTTCAGTATGAAAGTGGCTATTTGTTTCCCAGTGTTGTGGGTGAGGGGAACAACTTCAATCCATTTCGTGAAGTAGTTTGTGGCAATGAGAATGAACTTATGACCATTGGATGAAGGTGGATGGATCTTTCCCATGGGATCAAGTCCCCATTGATAAAAAGTCCATAGTGTAGTGAGCGACTGGAATTCTTATGTAGAAGCATGTATCAAGTCTGCATGTTTTTAAAATTGCTTATATTTTTTAACAAAATGATAAGCATCCTTTTTCATTATAGGCCAATAATAACCCATACACAAGATTTTCTTGGCTAAGGTAGGTCTGCTAGAATGTGCCCCACCTATACCTTCATGTGTATTTCTCATAAAGAAGTTTTGACCTTGTCATGCTCAAGACATCAGAGTAAAGTACCATAGAGACTTCAGTGGTATAGGGTATCAACTAAGATTACATAACAAGAGGCTTGACGGATAAAGGTTTTATTAGATTTATTAGATAGGTCTGATCGAAATATTTTATCATGAAGATAGGCATAAATATCCCCATACCATTGAGAATTAGGACCAGCAATAAGACATATCATTTCAGATTGCGGTACATTGTAAGCAGGTTCCAAAAGAGGCTCTACCAAGAACTCATAGTAGGAGGAATTTCTTTGCATTTCCATGAGTATACCAATTGTTACCATTGCATCAATAGCTCTATTACTATCTTGAGGGATCTGCTCAAAAAGAAATTGATGTGAAATGGATCTTGAATTCATCCACCATTCTTTTGTAAGGCATCAATTTTTCATCTTTTGTTTTGTAGTAATAATTAACTTTTTTGATCACCAGTTGAGAGTCACCAAGCACATGCAACTCTAGGATTTTCCATTGCATAGCCATACAAAGCCCAAAAAGTAAAGCATCATATTCTGTAATATTTTTGGTACATAAAAATTGTATATTATGAGCTTTATGTATACAATCCCCTTACAATGTGACAAAGAGAATTCCATCGCTAGAATCACTTTGTGTGAAGGAGCCATCAAAAAATAAAGTCCAAAGATGTGTAGATTCCAGGTTGAAGACTGTTTCATCAGGGAACTCCATAATAAGAGGATGATCATCTGTCATAGGAGCATCGATGAGTTGATCTACTATAGCTTGTCCTTTGATTGCTTTTCTCTCCACATACTCAATATCAAACTCACTAAGAATCATAACCCATTTAGCCAATCATCTTATGAGTGCTGCTTTGTTTAGGAGGTACTTAAGAGGATCAATTTTTGTGATGAGATTTTTCTAGTGTGTAAGCATGTAATTTCAAAGCTTTTGTTAGGCAAAAACTATGGCAAGGCATGCTCTTTCAATAGGACTATAATTGAGCTCATATCCCATTAGTGTATGACTAATGTAATAGATTGCACATTCCTTTCCTTTAGAGTCATGTTGTGCCAAAAGTGCACCTAGTGTTGTGGTGGTTGTGGATATTGTGAACACAAACTTCCCAAGCTCCCTTCGGGTGATTTTATTTTGCTTAAGTATCGTCCACACTCCCCTTTTAAAAAAAGCAATATCGGGCTCCTTTCACAAAGTCTCATTGTGAATTCTGCCACTTGTCAGCTGAGCACTCCTTGTAAGGTTTCCTTCTCTCGCTTTTCAAAAGCTTGTGTCGTGCTTCCACATGTCAGCAATTCACAATCTTCAGTGCCCCTATGCATCACTCTCCTTTTAGGCCCCGACCACATGCCACATAGCATCATTCCACACACATTCCTTGGTGGACCCACCTTCAACACAATATTCTTGGAGACCTCCACGTGTCTTTTTAGCATGGGTTTTTCATCACTTAAGGGGGAGAATGACCGTCGGCTCCAACCTCTTGCCATGTAATCTTCTACAGGCTTCATCATGAAAACACAAGCAAGCGACAACCTATCACCAACTTCCATATTTTGTAGCTACCACCATAAGTGAATTGCACGTGTCAGCGCTCTAGTCTATTAGGACCACCTCCATCATTCGTAGGGGATGCATCTGACTCTAGGGTATCCTCATTCATGGCTTGAATATTTTCGATTGCAACAGTAAGGGAAAATCATTGTTAAATGCATCATTACTCATGATCAAAGGATCTTTTTTTATATTTTCTCACTGAGTTGGGTTTCATTATAAATACTACTTCCATCGAAGCAAGGGTTTAGGTTTTGAGAGGAAAATTTAGTAAAAGAGCCGAGCCTTTATCGCTTTTAGATTATTGTAAAGACTTGCAGACTATGCCATTGTTCGACCTTTCTATTTTCTTGAAAGATTCTTGATAAAGTTTTATTATGCCATTGTAGTGCTAAATGTTTAATTTATAGAACTTCTATAAATTTAATGCAAGTTTGCTAGTTTAGATCATGTCTTTGACTCCCCTTTTTAGTAAATGCATATGAATATTATTTTATGTCATTGAGTGAATCATTTAGACTTTTATATTTATTTCCTTTCATTCTAAACATAGCAGATTTTTGAACGGACCCTTAGATCACATCTACAAGATAGATCTATCGTGCCTCACATCTCAAACTTGGCACATCGCCCTAGTTATATCCTTTTATTTTATATTTGCTTCATTTTCCCATTCAAAAACCCCAACCCCAATTATAGAAGAGTTGACTTCTTTAAAATCTAGAGGTTACTCAGTTTAGCGCAATAGGTCCCCCCTTTAACTGAGTTTCCGACAAAGGGTTGTTACCTTGTCATTTTTTGGCATCAATAGTTTTTTCTTTTTCCTAGCATGCCCGACGGGACTACTTAAATATACCAAATCAAAGGGGTGTACAATTCATTGGCCTATTACTAGGTCACGAGCCACAAATAAATCTGGCTTGTTAGTGCCTCCACTAGTAACAATGCATACTTAAACTCGCCCAGTAGTGATTTTGGATCCCAGCCATAATGTTGATCACAAACCAAAATTATGTGGCCTAGGACACTGAAAGTCCCCTTGTAGCCCCAATTGCACCTACCGTATGGGCCCCTATCTTGGTCTCTTCTCTCAAATCTATTCTGAAGTTTACCGGAGATGGCTCAAGAACACCATTCAAACATCTGCAAGATGTCACAGATGAGAGTGTGGTGCACAGAGTTACAAATCAAAATATAGCACTAAGATTGCTTGTTGCTTCTTTACTGAGAAGAGAACTAGATTGGTATCGCACTCTGCCAACTAATACTATTAGTACTTGGGATGATCTTGGGGATCCTTTTTATGAAATATTTTCTAACAATGGAGATAGGTATTCTCTATATCACCAGCTATCAACAATCAATTGGGCCCCATCTGAAGCCATGATCGATTTCAATGCCTGATTCCATACAACTTGGTGGAGGATCTAGAATGCCATCTGACCACTGACTGAGTTGGCATTTATGTTTTACTTAAGGTCCATCAATGCCGACATCTCCATGATGATCTTGTCACTCAGCATAACCACATTACTAGATGCATACAACATAGCAGTTAAGGTGGAGAACAACCTAATTGACATCGAGAAGTTGCCACCTCAAACCATCATGTCGATATTCCCCAAAATATCAGCTTCTGCTCAAGAGATGTCATCTACAAGTGCACCCACGTCGCTCCCATCTATGTATACATATCTGAGTGCGACCCAAAATTCCACTTCTACATCCAGTGCTTCAAAGGACGAGATGAGCGACATAAGGGAGATGTTATAGAGCTTGAAAAATGACATAACCACTATCAAGCATAACCAGGATGCTCCTCCGAGACCGTCCTACCAAGGCTATCAAAGTGGGAGATCCTCCTACCAATAGAACCAATATCAAAGAGTTTCATGCATGACTCTGTCAACTCAAACAAATCACCAAATAGTGTCGGTACTTACTTCATTGGGGTCTACTCAAACTCGTACAAGCAGAGAGCTGATCGTGGGGCAGAACAATCTTGTCAAATATTGTGATCCATGGTGTTATCCCTGCGGCGATGCTCACATGCCTCAAAATTTTCCACGTGGGAAATTTGCAGCAAAAAGTTGTGGAGCAATGCAACCAAGGCATGATGATGAATTTAGGATATACATACACCTCTCCCCAAGCGGAGAATGTGGTTCTCACTGCATAGATGTAGGGAATTCCCTTAGAGAAAGAAAATGGCATAACTCCTGACCATGCTCTCCTCTCATGGATGGAAGGCGAGGAAGCAGTGTTCACTTATGAAGCATTTACATCGGCAACCCTGCAAGTACAGTCTGACTACAACACTCGATCAAAGAGAAGATTCACAGGTGAACCGGTCACTCCACAGCCTAGAAACATCCTAGACCAAACCTCTGGCCCTTCCATGGTTTCTCCACAATTGGTCACTATGCAACCACGCAAGGAGATTATTATCACCAAATCCAAGGAGCAGAAGCCTCCAAATCCGCCACCCTTCAACGTGGTGGAACAATTGAAGAAATTTTTTGCTAATGTAACCCTTTGGGGTATCTTAGCCATTCTAGAGCAGAAGTTATTACTACATAAGGCCATGTAGAAAGATATGACTAAACAATCAATGGGACAAAATCTTGAAAATGCAACGGACTCATCGCCTCCACCCAAATTTCTTGTGAATACTACAGAGGAGGCTCCACCAGAAGCCAAAGAAGAAAAACCTAAACCTAAACCCTTTTTCTTGACTCTCATTGTGGGGAAGAAACTACTATACAACTCCATGATTGACTCTAGCGCCAACACTATAGTCATGCCCAAGAAGATAGCTGAAGCTTTAGATCTTACCTACGAGCCCTTAAAGAGAGGAGTTATGTAGCTAGATGGGAACAAGGTCGAAACTATAGGCCTCATTAAAGACCTCCCCTTAACTCTATTTTCCTATCCTAGCATCACAGTGCTACAAGATACAATGATCATTGACGTCCCTCCCATGTTTGGCCTTTTCTTGTCCCAAGAATTCACTTCAAAGATAGGCGGATACCTTTCTTTGGATTGGTCCCACCTAATTCTCAGAACTAAGCATGGGTCCAAAATGAAGATAATATCAGAACCTCTGCATGCAGAACATGTAGCTGATGAATCCATGATCAACTTCAAAGATACTGATACCTCTATTGCCAAAGAAGAATCTAATAGTAGCAAGTTGTCGGAACATGAGTAGGCAACCACAGACGGAGCTGATCAAGAAGAAGTTTTCTTGACCGAAAAATGTGGGCACCAATCCTTTCGACAATTATCACGCTACCAGTTTGGGCACCTATGTCATCTATGATGAAGATCAAGAGTTCCCGAGGGTACTAAAGGACTCCACGCCTAAACAAGCCTCAAAGCTCTCGACATTACACTTCGACAGTGTGAGATGCGGAGTTGGTGCAAGCATCGGGATATGGCTTACGTCTCCATCGAATGAGTAGATCTTTAGGGCGTTCTGCTCCTAGTTTTCTTGTTCAAACAATGAAGCTGAATATGAGGGCCTCGTGCAGGGACATAGCCTCACATAATGCATGGGTATCAAACAATTAATGGTATTCAGAGATTCTGAACTTGTAATCAACCAAGTCAAAAACATCTCCACTACAAAAAAATTATGTATGTGGTCTTATAGGCATAGGGTATGTGACCTCATCAAAGGTTTCAAATATTTTAACATCCATGTTGTTGTGCCAAGGGAGAAAAATTTAGATGTGGATCGCACGACCACGATAGGATCTCAATTTGATCCTATCTTTGGCTTAATTGAGAATGTACACGTGTGAGTAATCGTTCGACCCTCCATTCCCAAAAATGATTAAAGATGGCAAGTGTTTGAAAGCAATGAACACATTACCTCGTTCATTCAACAGTCAAGAGAGTTCACCGATCAGTTTCAGCCAAAAATTGAAGCATACGAAGGACAGATCATCTAGTTGAAATCAAATAAGCTTTCGAAAGGGCTGGTCACTCTCAAAAATCTATTTAAATTCAATGATGCAAGAAGTGATAGAAGAAAATTTGTAGCTGACCAAGAAGATTACGCCGACTTGGAGGTCGATAACGGAAGAAAACTTAAGGTCGAAAAAGAAGTCTCGCAGTATCATAAAGATAGGCTCATAAAACTTTTGTGAAAAATATGAAGGGGTTGTGGCTTGGTCTTATGATGACCTTAGGGGGTATGATCTTGATATCATTCAACACACCATCGAACTAACAAAAGATGCTAAACTGGTCTGAGAAAAATATAGGTCCATCAATCCAAATATTGAAGCCTTAATGGCACAAGAGCTAGAAAAGTTGATCCAATCCAAGATTGTCTTTCCAATCAAGCACAACACATGGGTATCCAACCTTGTTCTAGTCTGAAAGAAGAGACATCCATCTTTGTGTTGACTTTCGTGAGCTAAACAAGGCATCACTGAAAGACCACTACCCGTTGCCTTCCATGGAGTCAATCCTACAGACTGTGGAAAGTTCAGAGATGTTTTCTCTATTAGATGGTTTCTCGAGCTACAATCAGGTTTGGGTTAAAGTGGAAGATCAACACAAGACCACGTTCACCACCAAGTGGGGAACATTTGCATATGCCAAAATGCCTTTTAGCCTATCAAACGTAGGGGATACCTTCCAGTGGGCAATGGATATCACCTTCAGTGAACTAATCAACAAAATCATCTGCATCTACTTAGATGATCTGACCGTATTTTCCAAATCTAAAGATGACCATTTTGATCATCTAGAGAATTTTTTCAAAAAATGTCAGGAATTCGGGGTATCCCTAAACCCCAAAAAATGTGTTTTCAGAGTACCGCAAGGAAAATTGTTGGGGCATGTACTATCCCAAGAAGGAATCACTATTGATCCTAAAAGGGTAAAAGCAATCAAAGAGCTTCCTCTTCTAGTAAACAAGAAAGGTGTACAATATTTTTTGGGAAAGGTTAACTTTGTAAGAATGTTTATTTCAGATTTTGCAGGAACAATTAGACCAATCACCCTGCGGCTAAAAAAGGACCAATTGTTCAAATGGACAGAAGAAGCGAGGGAAGCCTTCGAGAAGTTGAAGGATGTTATTTCATCGGCTCCTGTATTGGCAAATCCTGACTTGTCAAAGGAATTCATAATGCATGTTTTTAGCAGTAAGACAAGCATCGCCACTGTTCTGATTCATAAAGACGATGAAAGAAAGGGAGAACACCCTATAGCATTCCATTCTCGAACCTTGAAGGAGTACCAGACGAAATATAAATTCATTGAAAGACAAGCTTTCACAATTGTAAAAGGACTCAAAAAAAATTGACACCTTATAGCTTGCACTAAGGTAATTGTTTACATCGCACATTCCAGTGTCCATGAGTACATCATGGAGGGAGAAATCATTGACAAAAGGGCCAATTGGATCACTAAGATCCTAGAATATGACATTGAAGTTGGGCCTATGAAGACTATCAAAGGAAGAGGGTTG